>JANHFX010003038.1:17961-64858 GCA_027560015.1 Chloroceryle amazona
GATAAAGTACCAATTCCTTGTTCTCTCTTTAGAGTTTTAGACAGTATTAGCACAATCTCTCTCCAGGAGAAAAAAAAAAAATAATTCTGCTACTATTATTAATGAAATCTCTTCCATTGTTTGGAATGAGCAGTGTAACCCAAAGACATGAAGCATTTGGAGTTCAAGTTCTAGAGCATGCAGCTGTCCTTTTTCATTTGATCTTGTTCTTAAATTTTAAAGATTAAAAAAAAAAAAATCAAACCCTGAAACTTAAAAACTCTACAACTCATCCCCGAAGCCCCACTCGCACAGCTATTTTTTTTGTCAAAAAGAAAGAATAGATAATTTGCTTAAGTCTCTCTATTTATGTGGAGGATCGGCTTAAGTGATTTCTACCTTATTGTTCTTCACAGTAATGAAATTACATCTTTCTATAGCATCAGTTATAGTTGAGTCTACTAACATCAGACTGTCATATCAGGACAGATAGGATTTTTATTCATTCTACCCAGTGTAGTATCACTATTAAAAAACCATAACAATGTAATTTATTATGCTTTCTTATTAAGATGCCTGGTTCCCAATTAATGTGTAGCACCTGTAAATCGGTGTTCAATCATTCTGAATTATTAACACAATGCACAGAAAGTGCTAGAACCTTATGTGAACCCTCAAAAATAGATATTAAAGATGTTTGGAAAATTACAGTACAACCAGGAGAATCCCAACATTGACAGAAGTATTTTTCAGTAAAAATGTCATCTCAGGTCCATTTTTACCTAGATTCATATTTGCTAGATCTTCCAGTGTATCCCCTGGTGAATCTTTGAGGCACATAAGCAAGAATGTGTCTGTCAGAGAATTTTTGTCTTTCTCCTTAACCTTTCACAATCACTTGTAAGCAGAGATGTGCAGACATCTTTTACAGCAATATCCTATTCTACGAGGTCTCATAGAAGAGGTTCAGGCATATATGAATCACATTTCATTTACTTCCCTATTTTACTGGGTTTTGTAAGGCCTGTTGCTTACACACTGAAATAATGTCACAAAACCTATTAGTGCCACTTGGGCATAAGACTTCATTAAAAATAAGATATGTTGTACTCCAGTGCTCCTACTGACCGCCCTCCATCCTGAAAACTTCCACCCTACTCATCCATTTTTTTTTTTATTATTATTATTTTGCATTTCTTTTTCCTAATGGTATTCCCAGTGGGAAATTCCTGTACTTAGGAGAAAGCAAAGGAAGACCTCAATTACGGCTAAGGGTACTCTCAAGGCTTCTCATTCACACCTTAAAAGGTGTGAAAGATGAAAAGATTAATTAGGTGTAAAAGAGAGGAAAAATTATTAACCTTGTAGATCTTATTTCAGAAGATACCATGCTGAAGTGATCCATGCCAAGATTTTTACCTTCTCATTTTAAGTCAGAAGATACTTCCCTATGTTTAACTGCAGTGGCAGCCAAAGTGGATCAGATTATACACCTTTTACATCACTCAACACTAAGATATAAATATCTCACTCCTAATACAAGCAAGGTCAAAAATGGATATGCCTTCTCTGTATCATTAATGTTTTGCTTAATGTGAGTTTTAGGTACCTTTTGCCACGTGTACTCATCACACTAGTCAGGTTATATTTTTTTTTTTTTCTGTGCACTGAGTATCTCAAAGTACTGCTTCAGCTTTTCAGCACTTGCCTTCTCCCTTGACTTTGTCTTTAAGGTCTGTCTTGATACTTATATTTCATTCAGTTCATTTTTCTATTGCTTGGATTTTATCCTACACATCTTAGACTAGCCTGTCTTAGTCTTTGTACTCAGCTTTTCTGAGTTGCTTAGGTCACCTCAGGACCTTGGTTTGTTCTCTGCTTCCCTCATCAAAGTGGGACCTTTCTAACCTCTGAAATTTGAAATCACCCAGTCATTTGCAAATCATTTAATACTGTCAAAATGTACATCCAAGGCTACATATGCCACCTGTCTTGATTGATTCCAGCATGCAGGACTGACTGCATTTAACACACTGAAGCTCCCACATGCTGTCGCCCTCTCAAATGCTTTTTCCTGTCTGTATGCACATAAGCCACAAAGCAAGAAAATAGTATTTACATTAATACAATAAAAGAATGACCCTTTGTACCACATCAGAGTTAAAGAAAGAAAGGTAAATTTAATATTGCCCAGAAAGCAAGTACTGAACTGCAGGGAGAACAAACACCTATACTTCCAGGAGATATTCCTGTGCTCATAGTAAAAATGTGATATAATAATAATAATAAATATTCATCTATTCAAAATAATCCTAACTGCTCCACTGAAGCCTTTATTTTCCTACATGAAGGCATATGGCAAACTACCTATTAGAAGAACAGAAATAATTTAAACAATATACTTTAATAAAACTGTCTTTCATGTGGAAAACTTGATGAGAAGTCCCCATCATAGTGTCAGAAAGACAGTGGACATAACTGAAATATTATTGTTTATGATCTCTCAGTATGAAGCTTCTTGATGGCTTATATATAGCAATATAATGCAAAAATCATGCTGAAAAGAATGTCATATGTCATTCTGGAGAGACACAAAGTGCAAGATTAAGATATCCTAAATATTTGTCTTTATAATGGAGGGTGAGTGATTAAGCACAGTGATCTTTGCTCTCTAGAAGTTAGAGGAGTGACCATCAACTGTTATCAGCTGGTTTTTTAATGGATGCCACTGTCCCTTGAAATCACATAAGGGTTATTCTATTATAGTAATGGAGGGAGTATTAACATACTTATAACACATTCTTACCAAAAAGATAGTAAGCTGCAATTTTTCCATTTGAAAAATAACAACAATTAAAGAATTATTCAATTATTCAATTCAAAGAATTATTCAATTTCACCTAGATATTTAATGCATGTTTCTGAGGATTACTCAGTTCACATAATGATACTGTTTTCTGTGCTGATTCATAAATTGCTGCCAAGATGAAGCCACAACAGTTACACGAGACTGAAATTCATAGCTCCCAGAACACTGGCTAAAGTGACAAGGTAATAAAATCCTTACTTCCACGTCACTGGCTCTATCTGTATAGAAATAAGCAGAATCCTATTCTTAATTACATCATCTAACTCTGTAATAATTATTTAAATTCAAACAACAGATCTTCAGTTAAAATTCGACACTAAAATCTCTTTTTTTCTGTGCCCTCCCCTGCAATATATTCCCAAGGATATTTATTAGCTGTCAGCCACATACAAATACAGAACAGACAGTACTCTAACGTAGACAGGTAATGTGCATCTCTGGACCACCTTTTAACATACCCATGAGCCCTAAGTTGATTTATTAATTCCAGTTATGTCATTATAATTACAAACCTCTGACTTATTTTCCCAATTCTCTCTCTATAGGAGCAAAGATGTCAATGTAGGGTTTCTCTTCAAATCTCCCATTTACAGATAGGGTAACCAAAAAAAGCCACTTCCAGAGGACTGTAGTGTACATCAAATACCCTCACAGTGACTCTACTTTTGTAAGAATTATTAGCAATGATAATAAGCAGAAAGTGATCAACTAAACTCGCATTTTAACACACAGTTCTAATACAAAAAGAGATTAAACAGATTGCTAAAGCAAAAGCTAAACACAATAAATTCCTCTATAGTGAAAGCAGACTGTTCAGTTATGAGACACTTCACAGGTATATATGAGCGTTACACTGCAGGACATAACAGGTGGAGTTGGTGAGAATTATGGAGGTATAGAAATGATGTGGATAAGCCTAAGGACAGACATTTCATACTCAGCAATAATTGACATGAGCTTTCTGAACCTTCGGTTTAAAACTTTCCATGAAAAAAAAGGGCCTAATTTTTTTTTTCCTTGTAGTGATTTGGCCAGTGTACTCTGTACTTAGCTGAAGAGTCCTTTAAACTCTCTATCTGACAAAGAGTTTTAGTCTGAAAATCAGAAAAGTCTCATTATATGAAAGAAAAGAAAGAAAAGTAAGTGTGTAAAACAAAGAAAACCAAGCTTAGCACGCCAGAGCTGGTTCAACACTTCTGCCCAGTTGGCCATAAGAGAGATCCTGAAGTTTGCCAAGTAGTTGAGAGTAACAATGAAAAACAGGTGCTGCCTATGTTTGGGGTTTTTTTATTATTCTCTCCTGAATAGTCCACTCAAAAAATGTGCCCTTAAGGACACCTAGTCATTTGTGGAGAGGTTACAGAACAGATTCTGCTCCTGTGTGGTCCTGGCTGGTCACTCTGGAAATCTGGAGTTCTGGGAGGCCAGGTTGGTTGTACTGACTTGCATATGCTCATCCATGGAGATGGTGACCCAGCAACCTCAGAATCTGGCTGTGTTTGCCCACATTGGTGATGGACAGATAAGAAGGCAGCACCTTTTGACTGCAGTCTTCACATGCTGAAGTGAGATTGTTACAGATGTGTTTCTTCTCTCTCAAATGTAATGAAAAAATATGTAAATTTTGAATAGATGCAGCTGTATATGAGGTGAAAAAAAAGGAGGTAGGACTAGAGGACCTACAGAGGTCCCTGACAACCAAAATTATTCAGCAACTCTAAACTAGTTCATCAAAAGAGCTTGTAAGCATTCACTCTTGCTGTTCATACATCTGGTGTCAGAAGCACTGAGTGTTGCTTAAAGTGATTTTGAAGCAAGTCAGAATTGAATAAAGGGCTAAATACTAGAAGTACATTTTAATTTATTTATTGTTTGTAATACAAATGCTGGTGTGTCACAACCATCCTATTTTCCTACCACTTAAAATTAGATGAAAGAAGACTTTTTAAGTGGAATCTATATGTCTTCAAGTATTTGTGTCTGACTTTCCAGAAACATGTAACAAGGGACAGAAATGCAAAGTTTGCCATTAGTGGAAAGTGATGCTTCTTGGTATTTGTCATATAATTACCACTGTCTACTTAAAGGTAAAGAGATGCCAGCTGTGCCTTTGCAAAATGCTTGGCTTATGCATCAGATTCTGTTTGAGGTTTTTTTGAAACTGAGCAGGAGTATCTTCCTTAATTACTAAGTTACCTGCAATTAACAAGTTTTAAGATTTAAAACTATTCATTTTATATGCATTTTCCTCTTTGAATTAATTTGTTCTACCCATAAGCAGTATAGATTGGAATGCTAGCACCCACGCTATGGTAATTCCCTTGATGGGAAAAATAGCTAGAAAGGTCAAAAGCTTCTAGAAATTAATCTAAATAATTTGATTACAGATTTGGAGTGGGGGGGAGGGGGTGAAGAAAAAAAGAAAAAGTAAAAACCCTATAACACATCAGATGAAAACAGAATGAAGGTGAGAGGAATATCTTTGAAATTCCTTCTATCTTTTTTTTTCTTGAATGGTTTATAGCATGTACTTTGGGCTTACAGTGAAAACCTTGAGAAGTAATTATATTTGTTATTTAGAAAAACATCTGCATTAGAATGTGGTATCATTACATGGTCTGAATGATTACTGAATGTATATAATATTTCCTTATCCATTTTACACGACTTATCAATTGTACCTTTTATCCAAACCTTTCCTAAGTACTTAAGAACCAACTATTTTTTACTGGAAGGTGCTTTGTTTCCTACCAAAGAGCACTGAAACAAAAGCTGTTGCCTCCAGCCTTTGCCACTGCTAAGCAGTGTAAGGTGAGCACACACAGCACAGCCAGAGGTATGGCAGAAAGCATACTTTACCTCCATGCCTCACTAAATAATACATTGGCAAGGCAAGCACATAAGAGATTTGGTGTCTTGTAACTACTATCAGACGTGTGTCTATCAAGCTTCATGTTCGTTAGTCAAATGAGACCAATGAATTAGAGAACATTTAAATTTGTCTTCCTTTAAGCAGGAATGCAATGAGTGCAGCAGAGTCACAACTGGAAAACTTGACTGAGAACACCAGAGCGGTAAGAAAAGCTCAGTACAAATATGCAATTTTATTATTTTTATTATTTATTTATTAATTTTTTTTAGATAGGCTGTAGTGTGGAGCCTAATACTGTTCATGTAATAATAAGGGTATAAAAGGAAAAAAATAAGCATGCTTTTCCTCAAGTTGACGAGTGCGAACAATGCATTTTCTAGTCCTCTCTTATTAGATGAGAAAATGTGTTGATTTTAATGGTAAGATAGGAGAATTAGTATTCCAGTGTGATTTATCTCAAAATACTGGAACCTTGTTACACTGATAGAATAGGGCTCTGTCATAATTTACAGTTTAATTATTTAGCTCTGCATATTTGTATCAGGATAAAGGTTGGTATGTTAAATGACAGCCTGAATTACTCTATTTTCTCAGAATATGACTAGGAATTTGGAAGTGCTTTACGTTTTGTAGTAATCAAGAACTATTACAGCTCTTTTCATAAACTTGTCTGAGCTGTTTTTTTTAAGTGTCTGAAATGTAAATGAAGAAATGTTATAGATCCTTGATGCTCTACTTACAGAAGAAACTGCAAGCTTTTCAGGCAACAGTATCAGAAGTATGTGCCAAGCTACCATGTGCACATTTAAAAAGTCTTAAGAGGAGAAGAGATAATTTAATAAGGAGGTCAGTGAATATTGCAATTAGTCTAGGTGATTGCTGCAGAACCATTCCAACTGAACTATTTTATTCTATTGATGCAATCTGGAGAAGAATTTAGGCAACTACCCTTTCCTCTCTTTCATCCCCCCACCTCCCTTCCCATCACTGCCATAAACTAAGGGGTCAGCTGCTTTTATTCTGCATGTTGTTCTTCTTTGGTTTGGAAAATGCATTGAGTTGAATGATGTACAGTCTTCATTTGCAATGTGCTGGTCCTTCTCTCATAATTTATCCCAACATGGCCTATGTGTCCTCATGCCAGGGATTCCTCACAGTGCAGATTAACTGGAACCAGATGTCCAGGGCGGGATAGAAGGGGAGTTTATCAAAGGCAAGAGCTAGATGAAGTAGTATGAAAGATCATGGAAAGGACTTCTCAAATCCTGTCCTTTTTGGTTTTGCTTTGGTTTGGGTTTTTTTGGGAATGGTGGTGGCTTGTCTTTCTTCTTTTAATTGAGAAGGAAATCCAGCTCAATATGGAATGTCAAATGGCAGCTATTTGACAACAGACTGTTTTCTACTGTTAAGAGAGGACTCACCAGTACAATATGCATGATTATATCATCCCACAGATATGCTATGCTAAATGAGCATAGCAACATGATTCATAAATAGTTCTACAAATAAACTATATCAGTTTACTATTTTTACAACTTCCATTTACTTGTTTGCAAGTGAACAAATGAAAGCATTTACATGATGAAAATATGATGAAAATGCAAGTAGCCATTTAGGCAAAGGAATACATAGCAGAACTGAGAACAGTTTTTCTCAACAGCTTTCCTTTTTTTTTTTAATTACTTGCATTAATGTATTCATCTACCAAATGAATAAATAGTCTGCAAACGTAGAAGAGGGCTTATCTCATTTACAACTCAAGAAGAAAAATGCCATTTCAATGATCCTACTGAGAAGACTGATCTATCAACAACTTCAAGTTTAAAAAAAACCCTGGAATTTACAGGATATCTTCAACACACGAGTCTACAAAATCTACAGGCCTTCCTATAGCTTTCTGCACATTTATTACATGTAGTGAAGAATTGCCATAAGCCTTTTTTAAAATCAGAGGAAGAGAGATCCAAAAGATCCCAGAGAAGAAACATACAAAAAGTAAACCATACAATTTGATTGCAATGTCTGAATGCTATGCTATCACTGGCCTCATAAAACACATTCAGACAAAAGGTTTATAGGTAGCATTCACAAAGACCTGCTTTCGAGGATATAGAGCATTTTAGGTAGTTCCTTCACAAAAGTTCTACCTTCAATTTCTGCAAGAATGATTACTCACTAGTTAACTTGTTTGGTGCAACAGGACCAAAAACATGAGTGCAACAGGCTAAGATCTGCCTTGCCACAAATCCCATAGAGAGGTGGACTCCTATTCTGCTGCTCTTGAGAAGAAGATAGTCAAAGACGCACAGATGTGAATTTGCTTGCAATTTCAGCAAACTGAATAGTGTAATAAGTTTATTATTGCTATGAGAGTGACATCAAGATAAGTTTTGGGGAGAAGTGAATAGGCCAGAGGACAAAAAAATATAGCCAGATACCCAAGAGCTAAAAATAGCAGACTTAAAAGAAAAAACAAAGATACTTGATAAAAGTAACAATATCTGTTCTCCCCTTTACTCAAAGAAGACAATATTATCGATGGCCAGCAAAAGATAAATACTACAGTCAGTAGAGCCAATATGAAATTATAATAGTGAATAGGTCAAAGTTCAAATCTGTGCGCTTTTTTTAATATTTCCTCTATTTTTTCCTACATTTTCATAAAGCTCAGGAAACAATTAAAATAGCTGACTATTTTAGATAATCAGTACTCATCAAATATTTCACTTGAAATAAATTCCCATTACTATTCTACAGTGATTTAAACTACCATGAACAGGTAGGGAAATAAACTAGAAGATCAGAGAATAGTTTCAAAGATAGCAGTAAGAAAACATGAAAACCTCAACGTCTAGGATTTTTTTGTTTATTTTTTCTGTGTTTTGTTTGTTTGGTTTTGATTGAGTTTTGTTTTGTTTTGTTTTCTGGAGTTTCAGAGAGAGACTTTCATTAAAATATACCTTTTTTCAGGAAGTGGCTTAAAGTCAGGTTTAGGCTTACACTCAAATTTATTCCTGACACAAATACAGATACTACAAGAAAATTTCTCTGGGGGAGGAGGGAAATGCAGCAAATCAGCAACTTTATAAGCTGTTGAATCCCTACAAATTTCCACCTCATACAAGCCAATTTCTGCATGCAAACAAAACAAATGCATTTGGTTTATCTGTTGTCTAGCAGCCAGATCCCCCCGTAGACAAGAGTAAAAGAAGCTACCATTGATTTAAATCTGTTTTGAGAGATGTGGGGGAGAACTCCAGACTCTTTTTGAATGACAGCATAACATCTACCCTGAAAAACACTGAAACCAACAAAAGGACCTGCTGGCAATAAAACAAAACATAGGAGAATGTGGATATTGCATAAGCACACTTACCTGAATTAGGAAAAGCCTTCTTCACAGTCTAAAGTCAATCCTTAAATGCTGTGTAAATCAGGAGTATTTCCAACATACAGCTATGAGTTAGGTTGAACATTCCTGTGACTACTGAATTTAACAGCTGTTCTTCACTTTGAGTTAAAAGTCAGGCCCCTTTAGGATCTTTGATGGAATCAGGAATCTTAGAACAACAGGTACATGTTGTAGAGGAAGGAAATGGTATTACTTTTGCTCGCAGGAAGGGAAGAGTATGGGAGACAGCTTGCATCAGTCAAGGGGCACTAGCAGGATATTAGCCATAGTCACAACCTAGTACTGCTGAAAAGCTAAAGGGCCAGTTGCTGATTGGAAAGAAGGTAAAAGCTGTGAGCCAAGAAACTCTTGTTTTCTTCAAGAAGTGGACCTTCAGGTTCCTTTTATAAATATTCTTGGAGTGTATCAAATACGTAGTGCCTCTCCTGTGCATTTTCCTCCAATAAGCAACTCACACTCATTCTCATTAAAAAGTGACTCAAAAAACCCCCTCACCCAAATTCCCAACAGTGCAGATTTAAGATCAATCAATTGTAAGCATGGTAAAGTACAGTTAAATAACAAATGCTCTTACCCAGAAAGGAGGGGCTAACAGATTTGTATTTTAGGTGGTAGTAGTTGGGTCTAAGATCTTTTTTTTTTATCTGTACTGTTTTTAATGTATGTTCTTTCTATTAATTTTGAATGAGAGATGAAAAGTTAGATTTAAGTACTTGCTACATGGCAGAGATCCTCCACATAAAACCTCTTGGGAGCTGATGTCAGGAAATGGGTAGCAGATTTCAGCAAGTGGTGCAAAATGATAGAATGGCAATTTTCCTTCTCAAGCATACTGTAAGAAAGATGGAATAAGCCTTTGTGAGAACACAGTCAACTGATTTGATATCAACACTTAGTAATTTACCTGGCAGAAGAGTTATGGTGCAATTAGGAGCCCTGTACAGGGATGAGTTTCCAGACTATCCAACTACTCTCATAGCTAATGCAGTAGCCTTTCTGCCTCCTGGCTGCATCAAAATGCTGTACCTCACTCTACAATACTGACAGCTGATTCAAATCTAAACCAGCAGGCATCTGTCACCACACCTTTCAATGAAGCACACACTGATTACCAGGCACTCAGTCATTAGTCCCACTTTGGTTGACGTTCTCCCTAATTGTGAGCTTGCTGCTTTTTCATTCATGCTAGACAGCAATTCTGCTGGCAAGTTTAAGAATAAAATATCTGAACACCACCCTTAATTCAGTCTTTAATTAATGCTGTATGAGAACAATGATCCCTTTCACTGATCCTTACTAGATCTGGTCTTACTGGATCTCAGCTTCCATTGGGAAGTGGCTTCTGTCCCAGCTGCCAGCCCGTGCCCAAGCCTGTCCCATGACCCACAAGGGCTCTCAAGACTCCCCATGTTGGCTCTGCCAATGTGGTGCCATCTGTCTCTGACTCAGGCATATGTTACATTGGCAGGGCACGCTGGAGCTGTCAGACTTACCCCTGCAGAAGGGCTCCGTGGAGCTCCTCAAGCAGAGATGGGAGTCCACCAATGCTGCAAGACATGGCCCAACGCTCTGGTGCTCACCAACCTCAAGGTCACTGGTACCAGCTAAGATCAGCAGTAGCAGTACCATGGAGAAAGTGTCAGGAGACAGCAGGAGGGTGGATGTGTTCAAGGAAGAGACCCCAAGTGACCCCCAGCAGATTGAGCATGTCCCCTTCACTGTGGAGGAGCTGCGGAGCCACTTTGAAGCTCTGGGTGGCAAGAAGGTAAGTGCTTGGGCTGGGCAGAAACCTTGAGGGAATGGAGATGGGCCCCAGGGTTTCAGGGTGGTTTCCTCAGCCTCACACCACACCTCTTCTGTGCCTCACTGGGGATGGGAAGTGCTGGCCACAGCTCTTGTGGATGTCCTGTGGACAACTGGGATCAATATGTTAATACTGTGTTCCATAGTTTTCCTTATTCCATAATGTTACTCAGATGGATCATTTTAATGGTTGCTGACTGGTGCTATCTGACATCCTGTCAGGTAAGTTAGTGTGCAATTGTGCTTGGCAAGTGCTTTTTAGATGGGGAGAAAATGAAGATATTTTGGCCTGAGAGAAGAATTCCCAAATGAAACTATTTACAAGCACTCTAAAAATTTCTGAAACAATTGCTTCATTTTTTTGTAGAACAGTATTGACTCCTTTTCAACTGGGAAACCTGCTGTCACTTCATCCATTGGCTTTCACTGGTATAACATGACAGGCCTGGACAAATTGCAAACTTTATTTGCCAACTTTATTTGCCATCAGATTTTTGTCTATCTGTGATTTCATTGAACTATTTAGGGAGAAGCTAGGCTTCTTTGAAGCTTAAGAAATGCTTCAGAGAAGTCTAGGATACCAAAAAGTTTATCAATTATCTTAATTAGAGCAACTTCATTTGTTTTTGTGGCTAAAATATTTTTCACCAAGCTTTACCTTCTCAGCATGAAAACTGCAATGGCCTGCAGGTTCTGGTTGCTGATGGAATATTTTAATCCTTCCATATAGTAATTCCTCACTTTTTGTTCAGTTACCACGTTAAAAAAAAAAACAAACCACAAAACAACAACAACAACATAATTAAATAAAAATATCCCCTTTGAACAGCTTTTACCCCAATTCTCAATCAAAGCTATATTAAAACTTGAGGTCACAACTCCATGTTCTACCATCTTCTAAATGCTTCATGGTAACTGTGCCAGTCTGTGCAGTCAGTCATCTAACCATTCAATGTCCAGAGTGATTTAAAGATGTTTTTCTGGTCCCAAAACGAGAGTTCAGAATAACAAATACTGACTGTGATATAATTCACACACAAAATTCTATTATTAAAATATATATTTTTTTATGTTAACAGTAAAATAAAAGTTCATGCGATTCATGAAAAAGCTTTTCACTGGTTTTAGATACATAACACAAAAAGTAGCAGGTAACAATAAAATAAAGGTCAAAACATTATGGGATTATGAAGCACTTTAAAGACCATATAAAAGAGCCACAAACTGCTGCTAAGTGGCATACTCAAATGATTTTAAGGTGGAAACCTTATTGGTTGATCTATTAGTCATTGTTTAATAATAGCAAAATGAACTTTTTTTTTGCTATAAAGCAGTACATTCAGTATTGTAGACATGATCATTCTTGTAGAAGCAAATTGGTTCCTTTTTAATCTTATTGATATGAAGAGTGCTGTATTGAGTGAGGAGAAGTAAATTTTTTGAGTTAAACAGCATTCTTCACTTGACAGGACTGCAGACCTTTATTTAAACAATAAAAACCAAGAAAGTAAAGTAACTCCTTACTCCCAGTCTCAGAACTATTACACTAATGAAATACTACTTTGCAAAATTTGCTATTGCCTCACCTGCAAATTCTTTGAATTCACATGCAGCCAAGAATCTGACCATTAGTATTACTATTTCACTGATACACTTTATAAAAATTATTTCCAAGTATATCTCTTTTTGCTAGGAGTTTCACAAAGTGAAAATTTATCATCTCTGATACAAAAGGGAAGCAAGGGCTCAGTATAAACAGTGGGAAGTAGGGGAAAAAGTCAATGAAGTGTGACTATCCTTATAATTTTTTTTTTTGCCAAGAGCACTGCCTACAAAACATATTTGAGTAGAGCTGTAGTTAAAATCAGTTTTAGTGAAAAAGAGGTGTACTCTCCACAGACCATGCCTTCTTCCTAAGTCACTGAAACTCATGCAGGATTTGCAACTGTTAAAATCAGCATCTTGCAGAGAACACTGAAAAGCAGATGGTGCTCATAAACTGGTAAGTGACAAGGAGTGGAAAAGCATGAGGAACAGGCCCTTTTTTCAGAATTCAAGTGGAAGAGTTTGAATTCTGTTATCCTGTTCAGATAGGTGTCTTAGGAAATAAGATTTATATTGACTTTGAGGATTTGTTTCCTCAGCATTGTAAAAAAATCTTCAGGATTCCAAGACGCAATTGATAAAAAATGTAGAAAAATGGAGTTTGCATCATAGAAGACTTTTACAATGTAAGCATTACTTCAATATTTTTACTTATGCCTACCAAAGGCATTCATATCAAAGAAGTATGGCTACTTAAACTCCAGTCATACACTTAGAAATCTTAGCAACACAGACCAAAAGCAGGACTGACAAGGTTTCAAAAAAGTACATGAACTCCACAGGCACAGGAGTTCTGTAAAAGGCTAGATTATTTCAGTAATATTAAAATGTTGGAGCCAAACTGATGCCGTCGCTAACAGCATCGACATCTATGTCAAAGATCTAATGTCACAAAAAATGTAGAAATAACTGATTCCTTCACTGGTAACAGTGAATAAGCATGAAAAAAAACCTCCAGTCATAAAAAAGATTGGTATGATCCACATCAATCTCAGTCTTTGCATGTATAAAGCCTCAAGTCTGTATCATATTTTAAATTAATATACTGAAGGTATTTCAAGGTGCATATTAAGCATTTGATGTGTATCTGGTTAATGATAAGAATTCTAGATGTTAAAGGTGACAAAGGCATTTATTAATATTAATGAATGTTAAGTATTTCAGTCGTTAAATATTTCACCATGAGAGAAGGTACTCGTCGTGAAAAACAACAGCAATTTAGCATGCCTTGGGCAGTTACATCTGGACTGTAATTCTAGCAAGTATTCAATGATACAAGAAAATACATCACTATATAATGCAAGGCTGTGCAAAGGTTTTAGCAAACTGATTTCTTACGATTTAGTCTCTTTCAAACATAGTACATTCCTGTGGGCAGAAGGAGTGAAGAAAGGGGAATGAGCTGATGCGTTTTCTGTGCATTTTCGTGGTGGTTTCACCCGGAAGAGATGGAGAAGGTTAGTAAAAGTTAGAAATGACTATGTGTAAAACTAAGTCAATGCCATAGAAATCACAGTGGAATTTTTAAAATTTAAACAAGATGTCTTTTAAGGCTCAGTGCCAGCTAACTATATTACAGTTACCTTATGCATAAATGAATGTGCTCATTAGCCTTATGCTCAGAAAAAGACTGCCAAGAGTTGTAACCCTGCTTAAATGGACTATCTTTTGTCTAATCAGACTTTCAAGACCAGGGCCCATCTTAGTATGTTATTCCATAGAAAAAATAGATTTTATTCTAAGAAGGAAAAATACTGCTGATTAAAAAATCTAAAACCTCTCATTCAGGTTGCATTTTCATTGCTGCTATTTGTATATGTACAAAATCAATAGAGAAAAATCAGGTCAACTAAATAATGTCAAACTATAATGTGACTTCTTAATAGTTAGATCAATCACATAAAGAACCCTCTGGTGGTTCAAAAGTGAAAGACATTATTGCATGTATTTAGACTTTTGGCATATTTTTCTTCCTGGTGTGTACATGGTGCAGTGTGCCCAATTCTAATTATTTGAATGGAATTATCATTTCATATTGCAATAAGAAAATACAAAAGGAGAAAACAGAGTCAGGGACCAAGTTTAATAATTTTGAAGCTAAATCTCTTGTTGAAGTGAAATTACTTTTGCCTGAGTTTATCCAAGTGGAACCTGGGTGTATTTCCTTCTTAGGAGTATTAATAAGTTAATAATTAAGTCTGTTGCTGGAGCCTTTTAATGAAAGCTAATAGTATCATGACTGTCCATATCTTTCCATTATTTAGAAATAAACTGATGTCCTATTCTGATAAAATGAAAAGTATTTTTCCCTTTCTTGTAGAAAATACCTGTTTCTTAGGAAGTAATAATATATTTAAACATCAATTTACTGTACTGTGTCATCACTCTCATAGCAACTACTTTAGTTTATTAGCACTCCAAGACATTGGAATGTTAAAGCAACTAAGGCCTGTGTTTGCTGGAGAGTGATTATGTATGTTTTTCTTAAAATATGTTAAAGCATCCCAACTGACAAAGTAATTTCATGCTTACTTTTTAGAGAAACCTATTCAAAGAACTCATTAAAATAATTCATTTAAGTTATCTGGTATATGTTTATTAAACTGTGTCCTTTGCAGAAAACATACGAACTGCTGCCAGAAAGTAAATGAAGGGAACAGATGCTTAATCTAAAAGGTTAGACTTTCATTAAAATTGTTTTAACAACCAGCATCTTTTTTTCCCTTACCACTCTCAGAAATGTTTATATTAATTTAGCAAAGCCATGTAATGTAGAAAGAATGGAACCCCCACAACACCTGTAGGTCAGTTTTATACCCTGTTAGCACTTCCATCATTTGTATTTTTGTTATGGATGAATGAAAGTGAATAGGGAGGAGTGCATAGGATGGCCAAACAATTGCCCTTGCTGAAAAGCTTGATATTGAAGGGTGTGTTGTATGGTCATCCTTCTGGTTTTTGGCTTCATGTCTTTCTTAGCTCATTTTTTTTGTGAGACAATGCACTCCTCCCCTTTGTTGTCGTAAACTTTTTTCTAACGGCAAAGACTCCTCAACAAGGGAAGGGCACATTGTCTATGGGACTTGAATTGTAGATCATGAAGAACCAGTTTTGGTGAAAATTCATGTTCTTTTTTTTTCCCCTTAAAGGAAAACTTTTCTTCTGTGCTTTTGCTTTTTCAGTAAATATGTTGGCTCCTTACAGGTACCTTACAAATCATCTGAAGAAACAATCCTTCTCCCACTTCCATTATTCTTATTTAACTCATCTCTGAACTGGACTGGCTTTTCACTGTTGGAAGATTTATTACATATTTGCCTTTCTAGAAACTGGACACATTGACAGAGTTCTCACTGATCTCTACAATGTTTTATACCGGGGAAAGCTGCTGTTTCAATGGAATGGGGCTTTCAAAGCTTCTTTGTTCACAAACAGTCCCATGACCTATTGTAATGCAGTGTGTGTGTATATATACACATACATATATTTATATATAAAGTTCTTCTATAAAGTACAGTTGTTCCTTCCTGTTTAACCAGTGAATTGGCAGTGATTTCACATTCAATCCCAGGGTACCTGGAATTCTGCAGTTCTTCTGAACTCTATTCACTGTGTTAATTACACCATTATACTTTCATTGTATATATACCCAGAAGTAACTATTTTCTGGAGAGTGCACCTGCCTTCCTCAAGGTGTAATGCAAAACTGGGCTTGAAATCGGCACCAATGATTCACACTTGCGACAACTGAACATTTCAACAGAACATTTCAGACCAACTTCATCACACCAATTAAGTAGTTTCATAGAATCACAGAATGGTAGGGGTTGGAAGGGACCTAGAAAGATCATCTAGTCCAACCCCCCTGCCAGCACAGGATCACCTAGATCAAGTCACACAGGAACGTGTCCAGGTGAGTTTTGAATGTCTCCAGAGAAGGAGACTCCACAACCCCCTGGCAGCCTGTTCCAGTGCTCTGGTCGCCCTCATCATGAAAAAGTTTTTCCTTATGTTTACCCTAAACCTCTTGTGTTCCAACTTACTCCCATTGCCTCTTGTCCTAGCATCGGATGAGATTGAGAAGAGTCTGGCTCCATCCTCCTTACACTCACCCTTGACATTTTTGTAGACATTAATGAGGTCCCCTCTCAGTCTCCTCCAGGCTAAACAGACCCAGCTCTCTCAGCTTCTCCTCATAAGGGAGATGCTCCACTCCCTAGTTTCACTAGTTTCTTTCTTTTTTATCTGCTTAATTTTTAAGTAACTATGCCTAGGCCAAATATTTGAATTGTTCCAAATAACAAATTAAAGTATTTTCCTTTCAATTCAGCTTTACTATCATTTGCACTTCGTTTGGAGGTGTGTACAGCAGAGGAAACAATATGTAATAGGATCTTGACTTAAAAGGAAAGAATTTTCCACTTTTCCTTACAGGGAGAGATGTTAGTGTTTGAGCTATGGCAATAAGGAAGCTTGGTAGGAAAAAAAGTAGGACAGATCTGTTGGAAAATTGAAACCTGCATGTCACCAGTTCCTTAAGAGAAATTAAATTTGGGTTTAATCTCATCTAGATATAAAGTACTGTTGAACAGGCTGCATTTTTCTAAGGAAGAAGACAGTGTGGACTATAGTCATATGCCCTCAGCTAAACTTTCCAAAGGAAGTCTCCTTTGTGCTGAGATTTAGCAGATACTTCTATTTGCTTCACGGTGGTCTTTTTCCTCACTGCTGTTCAGAATCCATGAAGATTCATTATGTATCATGTGCTGCAAATGAGGGTTGCTTATTTTTAGAATCACTTTTCCTTGACAAATTGCAATGATTTCAGGTGTGGGTCTTACTTTTGGCTGCTTATTATCTGGCTTTATTCCATATGTTCGTTCTGCCCTGACCTTAAAAGGCTTCTTGCCTGTTTTTTTTTTTTTGATTGCCGTATTTTTAATTTAAAGAGGCACTTTTAATGTGTTATGCTGAGTTGAGTTTTCCATGGAGTACAGTTAGCAAATAGAAAAAAAAAATTTTGACAGTGCATGAAACATTACTTCCTAGAATAACTGACTTTCTTGTAATGGCAGTCTGAAAACCTGAAAATATTTTTAGGAAGAGGGATGCATTTAAATATAATAATTTAAAAAAGACAAAGCACATTTCCTCTACAAGACTAAGTCCAATTTTTTTTTATGCCATTGAACATAACTGTATTTCCACCATTACATGGTAACAGATATCTCTAAAAAGACACATGTATTCACAGGAGTTTAACAGGTATTTTAAAGGTCTAGAAAGTGAAAAATGTTCATAGCCAGAAAGACTTCTTGGTAATACAGGGCTTCTGACAGTTTTTGAGATCTTTTTAGGACTTCTACCTGTATCACAGCACACGTGAATGCTGTTCTTCCTTTATTTCTTTCTGTAAAGGCCAGTTCAGTTAAAGAGAAATATTATTTTGTTTTGTGTTAACTGAAGTTCTGCAACTGAGCCTTCAATTTGGAAATGGAGTGAACAGAGAAGAATGTTATTCACTTCAGGAAAATCTGAAAGAACTAAAAGTATGATGTTGTTTTTTTTCTTTCAAAGTGCTAATACTGTAATATGAGGCTATTTGTAGTAGAAGTGCCTGTGTCTGTTTCTGTATACAATGTTGGAAATGGCACCAGTGAAAGAACATTAAGGTATATGGAAAGACAACATTGTCTCATTTTGCTCTCCCTTTTTGTTTTCTGGGAGAATTTAGGGGGTTACAAGAATAAATTAGATTTTGACTAACTATGATTTATTTTTTTAAGCTGTTAATTTTATTCTGAACAGATAGGAGATTTGGTATTTTTAATATTTCTTTAGGACTGGATATAGCAGAAATAGCTTTTTTTTTTAAGTTCAGGATTATAGCAGACTGACTTGTCTTTGGCTCAAGTTCTCCAGAAGGCAGAGAAAAGCAGAGAAGCTCTGTTTTCTATATGAATATGCTATCTCTAATCTAACTGTGTGCAAGCACACCAAGAGAATGCAGAAATGAGGAAACTGACCCGTGGGGTTTCTTAGGAAAGGCACAAACACACACACACAAAGGAATGAAATGGTTCTTTAAAGATATGATTACTTAAAAAACAAACAAACTAACAAAACAGAAATTGTGTGTTATAGAAATATTTTTAACATACTAAAATCTGCAAACATCTATAAAGTTAAAAACTTTAACTTAGAAGTTGCATTTGATGTCCCTTGAGTTTTATACAGTTTGATCTTGAGGATGAAGAATTACGCTTTCTGGGTCATCAAAAAAATGATCTTTTCTCTTTCCAGGCACATAAGCCAGTAAATACCTCGCTTTACTCAAGTCTATTTTTGTTGTATGGTTTCCAGCCTATTAGCCAGTGGCATTGGAGCTTGATAATCTCTGTGGGAAACTGACCATAAAGCACTTTGAAAGGGACAGCTACTTTCCACAGTCAGTGGCCAGAAAATGACATTTGGAAAAGTATGTTTCATTTACGTTCTTTACCTTCATCTCCACATTTAGTTTAATTTTAGTTTGCAATATTTTATAGACAATACTTCTCATCCTAAGGAATTTCTTTTTAAGTATTTGACATATGTGGCAAAAGCAACAAATCTTAAAACATTTTTTCATTGTATATACTTTGTATTGTATATACATTGTCATTCTGTCTGCTGGTATTTGGAACAATTTACCAGCCTGATGTATTCTAATTCTTGAAGCATGAAAGTGATCTGGAAAGATGGGAAGTGAATATGCCCATTACTAGTATGTTTTGGGAAACAGCACTTGGAGGGAAATGTAATATCTCAGTTAAGTTGATTAGGAAGGAAGTCAGCTTGTGACATAAAGTCTGAGAAATCTGCAGGTGGTGGTATGCAGGGGAAAGCAGATCCATAAATTAAACAGGAGTGAAAGAGACATTAGTTGCTGTTGCAGAGTACAATGTGTAATATGTTAAGTCAACAATTTCAAGTTAATAATCAAATAAGCACCTGCACTGAAACAAACTCACTATTTCAACAGGCTGTTAAATATGTAAAATAAATTCCCCAATATGTCCCTGATATCTTTCCTTCAGTATATAATGTTTGTGGGAACAAACGATTAACAATTCTCTTATTCTCTGACAGTATCTAGTAGAAAGAGAAACAGACTCACCTTGTTTTCTGATGTTGTTGTCATCATGAGGTTTAAGTAAATGGGTTGAAAATAACCATACTCGGGAGTTTGATGCCACTGTTCTGAATCTTCATGAAAGCAGAACAATTCCTGTTTTTTCAAAGAGAAGTACAGCATAGAATACTTCCCATCTTTGTACGTCCAAAGCACAGGTAGCACCAGTATATGGGTAGATGCTGACATGAGCCATTATAGTACAGAAGCTACAAATGACCTGCTAATTATACTTTACTACACCAGTTGTCTTAATAGAAGATATCCTTCAGGGATCTGTTTCAGAAACAAGAGCTTTCATGGGTGCTTCTGTTTGTGTTCCTTTAGTTCTGTCTTCTCCTTTTTGCTCTGTTGTCTCTTTCAAAAAAAGTCCTGTAAAGATGAGATCCTTTTTTCAGATGTTTGCTGCCTAGATTTAAAGTAACATGGCATGTTATCTTAAAGGTGAGAAATCTCTAGGCACTTAGCAAATGGGAAAGAAAAGTGAAAATATCATTGCCATATCTTAACCTTTTTTTCTTTCTTCTGTGTCATGGTGTGATGCTGTTCATCTCAACTGTAAGACTCAATAAGATTGGAATAGTAGACTTACACTGGATTAGGCAGTTTGTGAACTCCATATACCCAGGAGTGTTCAAGATAAGCATTTTCTTTCTCTGAAGCTAATTATATGAAGTTCTGTCACAGATAAAACATACAGTTTCTGGACTACAGGTATGAAAATGGTCTACTAATACTAGTTTTGAGAATCTTTCTAGTTATGCCCACTGTCTCAGAGTCTCCATCATTTATAGCTCATCTGGAATTCTCTGTACCTACATCTCAAGTTCACTTGATGTGTCTGGTATTATTACTGAATAAATGAAAAATTATGGACACTTAAACACATATTGTTTACTGTAGTTTTGGAAGCAGTATCAGTGAGTACACAGTGTGTTTTGGTTTGTTTGTTTGTTTTTTAATTAGTATATATTTAATTAAAATAAACACATTTAAGACTTTAAAATGTGCCAGTTAGTTGGATCTCTTACTGAGAGAGATTATCTTTAGTTAGAAAAAACCTGTGCATTTTATTTTTTGCTCTTGACTACAACAGAATGGTTCTTAAATTTCCACTGTAAGGGTAAAACCACTGAGAGTTATAAAATTACATCTCTAAATATGCACTATAAGAGGAAAAAAAGAGATAATAAGTCACAAAAAGATAAACTTAGAGCTGACATGAGAACTTAGCAGTACCTTTTATAATTGTAAGGCAAAAAAGGGTACTAAATTGTGGAAGCTTTAAATAAAGCTTTATTTTGATAAAACACAGTAGGATTATTTACAAAAAGGGGGTTTTGTTTTGTTTTGTTTTTTACTGTTGTGGTAGAACTTTTTTCCAATTACTTTGCAATTATTATCTAGATAGAAAGGACAAGATATCACATTTCATTTAAATGTTTGGTATATGTATATAAATAATGTGGAAAAAAAAAGCAAAAGTAGATAGAAGAGGAAACCTACTGTATTTAATTCTTGCTATGTTTCAATTCTGAATTTGTGCCTCCTCCTGTGTGGTGAGATAGCATTTTGTGCTGCCACAGGTCTTTGGAAAAATAACCCTGACATGATTCTTAATTACTAATCACACTGGCTTAGAAACAAACCTCAATGACTTGAACCAAGGCTGAAAAATGCAGCCTTTTAATGTTGGTTACAAAGCTATGCTGCCTACACCCTCTTCAGTCTTTCATTGCTGTTCTTTCTAACATATTTCAAATTAAACATAGCTGTCTCAGATCCGGACTACTTATTCTGTATGTTTTGCTGATAATGTATTGCCAATGATTTATATAGGCTTCAAGTACCAATTTAGTATAAATTCCCTATGTGTATGTGATTTTATTTCAATTTGCTTTACAAAGCTGTAGTAAGATTTACTTCTACTAAGTTTTTATTTTGCAGTTTTCATAAATTTTATTTCAGTTTAGTTTTTTACAGATATTATAGCTGGCCTACTTTAAGTGATGTTATTCAATCACTGTAGTATCATATGCTTGAAAACAGCTCATTAGAACATGTTTGGTCACTGTCAAATAACTATGGCCTCAGTTTCCTTGTGTGCTTCTAAAACATACAACCCTTTTGGCCTCCAACAATGCCAGTACAGATGGGCCCTTGCACAATATTGGTTTATGAATGGAAGTTTCTGTAGCTACTGCATATTTTATAGATGTCTATTTAATCCATTGTCCAGTTGCTGATTTAGCACAAAGATTCATTACCATACTGTGAAAACTGCTATAAAAATTCAAAGTAGGGACCCTGTATCAATTTTCCTGTGGTGATAAATATCAAATCAGTGGGCGTTCTGGTAATTAAGAGTGAGATCTATAGGCATTTCAAGGCAGAATTTAGCCCCTCAATGTTTTTTCTTGGTGTAGAGGCCCATTCTGAGATGGTGTCTTGGTTTAACCTCAGCCAGCAACTAAGCTCCATAGAGCCACTAGCTCACTCCCCCCCACAACAGTGGGATAGGGGAGCGAATCAGAAGAATAAAAGTGAAAATATTTGTGGGTTGAGATGAACATGGTTTAATAGGTAAAGCAAAAGCCTACATAACAGGGCTTTGTCTACCTGGGAGGACAAATGCCATCACTCCAAATGTACTCCCTCTTCCTTCCTTTTCACCCAGCTTTGCATGCCGAGCATCATAGGTATTGGTCAGCTGGGGTCAGCTGTCCTGGCTGAGTCCCCTCCCAAGTTCTTGTGCATTCCCAGCCTTCTCACTGGTAGTGGTGTGAGAAGCAGAAAAGGCCTTGAGTCTGTGTAAGAACTACTCAGCATCTCAACTGCTCAAACATCCCTGTGTTATCAACGGTGTTTCCAGCACAAATCCGAAACACAGCCCCATACTAGGTACTATGAAGAAAAAGAACTCTTATGCCAGTAAAAAACAGCACATATGGCAATTCTGTAAATAGATTTCTTTTTTTCCTCAGAATTAAAACAAGCTCTTCTCAGGCCTCTGTTTCTTGTATACAGCAGAGTTATTTTATATCCTTCCTTCAGATGAAAATATTCTCTTAATTTAAAATGGTCTGTTACAGCTGAAAAGGATAAGCATCTCTGGAGCTGGTCTGGGGATGAAAAGAATGAGCAGGTTCAAGGCAGCCATAGGGGTTTTTTTAATAAAGCTTCTTGAGAAAAATCTTAGTGAAGTGGTGCATTGCAGACAATCAACCCAGCATTGTGCCTTTGACTCACAGTTTACTTACTGGCTTCATAGAGTTTATGCAGCAGGTGTTAATAGCACTCCTCTGTAATAGTCACTTTAGGGGGTTTGTCATCCATCTTAATAATGCCATCAGCATTCCAGCAGATGGTAGACATGACTCCATGCACTCCCTGCCTCCAAATTGCACCAGAATGGATTTCCATCATATTTTTAATTACAAATTAAAAATTTATCAGAAATAGACATCTCATGCTGGCATTTCCAAAGGAGTTTTCCAGACAGGCCAGGACTATGTTGCTTTATCTTTTTTAGATTTCACTGAGATTGAGTCATTCACAGGAGATATTATCAGCTTGTTCAGCTCTAGAATTAACCTCAGATCATTCCTGTATACTCACCAGAGAAGCAGTCTCTTGTTCTATACTGGAATTTGACATGCCAGTTTTTTGTAGGCAATGGTAAATGTCAGGAGCCAGTTCAGCAAAACACTTAGACATTAAGTATAACTTGAATTTCTATTAAGAACAATTATATGAATAGAAACCTGCAAATATTTAAATTTGCAATCACAATAAAATGCATCGATGGGTCAAGATTTTATGTAAGTACTTTTAAAACAACAGATTTTATTTCTGAACAATTATCCTACTGCTCCACTCATTTCCTACCTCATCATCCATTTATAGATTTATTATTTTCCTTTCAACTTATATAAAATGAAAATTAGGTGGCTAGCTTTCCTTTAGATAGCACATGCAACAAAAGTAGTTAAAACATGATGGGATGGGAATGAATGCAATTTTTTTTAAAACACTTAAAGACATCCATAAAAAAAAAAAAAAATAAAGAATTTGAACACTAATAGTAACTTTTGGCAACCTATTTAATATATTGACTGCAAATTCCTCTTCCAATCCAAGGAAGTTCACTGTATGCAGGAAAGATAGTAGTAATTTGGTAAACAGTTTTCCTCTATTTAAAACTTCATGTGTTCTGGCTTACTGACTTTTAGATTAGTGAAGGACTGGATAGCAAGTGGAAAATCCACTATCTAAATGAAGCATAGTCACTCAGTAGGCCACTGAAATTCAAATCTTTATCATTGCCACTTCTAAATGGAATGACCGCATATTCCTTGAAATTTGTCACTCCAGTCCTTTATTCTTTTCATCGTGTCTAGAGCATGAGATCAGAACATAGAAATAGCTTCTTGTGTCACCTTCTCCTGAGAAGCTTATTCAGAAATAGAACATAATATCTGAGACAGTATGTAAAACTTAAGTGATGGCATGATAGAAAGTTACTGAGATATAGACAGATTTCAACAATTTATATCCAACAAAAAAACTTAATAAATGCTGGTAAATATGGTGCTCCACACAACAGTCTATGTCCCAAGGGAATACCTGCTCCCACCAAGAATACACATATAGTTACAAGAGCTTGACATGAATTGAACCCTTCATTAATCAGAAAGAAAAAAAATATAATTATTTTAGTTTTCATTTGGCAACTTCTGGAAGAGTTGCATATATTAGCCTCTAATTAAGCACCTCTTGGCCCTACCTCTTTTTTGATATGTGGCATTTATATTAAATCTATCCTTATTAAGCAGATGTCTTTGCCATTTACTATCATTATGTTATCTGGGTAGATACCCCAATGAAACAGCATATAAATTAAACTTATCCAATTTAAAAGGAGTTTATGGTAATCGTAAGACCTTCCAGTAACTTCTTCACAGTAGGAAATATAATTTTCTGAGGATAAATCCAGCACTTCAGGTGGAGCAATAGTGCCAGAAAATCAGCCTTGAAAAGCCTCACTAAGACAGGGGTGCTGCTTAGGAAAGAGGGCCAGGGCAGCTGGAGACTGTCATGTCAGGGCACTGTGATAGTGAAAGGGCGGAACAGAAGAGAATGCTCATGGCCACAGAATTGGTTTGTTTAGAACAAGAAGTTCTGCACAGTGCTAAGCATGCAGTTTCTCTCCCCCAGACCATCATCACTATATATCAGAATGGCACCATCCTCACAGAGACCATTAAATGTAACATTCATCTTAATAAGGATTCACAGTACCAGGGATTTAAAGAATATCGATTACTGTGGAACCCTGTGGTAAAAGCAAATACTAGCTATGAAAATAAGGAGAACTTAATTAGAACCAGCTAAAAGGGATTTCATGTATTGAAAATTATAGATTGACTAAAGTGTAAATGTACTTTGTGGACATTAGCAATTCCCCGAAAAGTCTGCGTATTTATAGAGGAAACTGTGGTTATTATTTTCGGGTTCATTATTCCAGGCAATAGTACATAGAAATCATAAGACAAATTAACAAAGAGATTTTGAACAATAAACACCAGTCTCAAACTACTTAAAATAGGAAGATACAGTGACTTGCATTCAGTGACCTATAAGAAAATTCTTTATAGGACTAGGATGACAAATTAATATAATGGCATAAAACTGAAAAGAGTATTCCTAGAATTAATAATTGGCACTGTTTACCAAAATCTCCAAATTACAAAAGTACTGAATAAAAACACCACTGCAGACTTGAATAAAAGGAGTAATTCTTATTACAAAACAAAACCTGACATTTAGGCAAATTTGCAGGTAGAAAAATTTAACACTAAAGACAAATTATAAAATTTTATGTCTAGCTGTTTGTAAGTGTTAACACAGATTTCCAGTTCTATATGACACATATGCTATTCTGAACACAGGAAAATATATTGAATGAAAGTACCCTTTTCCATAGTGGACAGCATCTCACAAATGTGTCCATAAAAGAATGTACATGAAAATCTCTTCAGTAGGGCCAATATTCCTGTAATTGATATTAAAAATGGTCAAAAAAAGATACATTCATTTTTAAAGAATTCCTGTGAAAATAAATGTCTAAAATAACTCCATAAATTTCATAGGTAATGATATTACTGCTGTAGAGATAAAAATCTGAAAAAGAAAAGCATTATCAAAACATGCTACAAGTTAATAAAATCAATAAAGTTAAGAAAAATGTGAATCGAATTTATATTGGTCCCTAGCTTGCAAGAATAAGCTTAAAACCCAGTATATTCTGAAGTTTTTTAGCTCTTACTGGTAACTACTAGGAGTAAAAAAACCAAACTCTAAATGAGTTTATTCTCAAAGATGCCAACAGTAGTTGAAAACAGAGTATATTTTGAAGTTTCCATTTTGTTCTAACACTGCAGAAGTTTGAATATCATTAAAGAGGTTCTCTGGTGTTGATGACCGAAAGCACACACAAGACTGTCAGCAACATGATCCTGAGGCTGTTCTTATTTATGCTAGAACTGGAGAAGTGGGAGACAGGCATGTTCAGGCTGATAACACAACACTCACAGCTGTACTTTTTAAATTTCTCCTCTCCCTCCCTCATCCTTCACGTCTCCTCTGAATAGCCATTTCTGCATCACAGATTGTCCGTACCAGATTTCAGACAAAATGGTCAGCTTTTCAGCTGTTTTAAACTAAAATATTGTCATTAATACTGGGTTGTTATTGTAACTAATAACCAACTCTTAAAGCAGTGTGAAGGCATAGCCCTTCCCACACAAAATTTCAGCCACCTGCTGTCTCCTGATACCCTTGGCACGTATCTATCTCATGCCTCTCAACATACCTACATACTGGCCAAGCTCTCTATCCTACCTGTGCTGCAACACCCACCTGCACTGTCATGCCTGCAATGTAACCCAGCCTGGTCACAGAGCTTATCTTACTGGCACCATGCCACCATGTCATTTCCGAGTGGCATGTACAACCTGAAAGTATCCACAGACTAATGGAGAAGGGTACCAGGAAGTGGCATGGAGCAGAAAGACAGCTACTTTCTTCACTCCAGAAATCTTTCTTTTCTTTTCCAAAAATACTTTCCATAATAGCCAAGGAAAATACGCTGCTAATTGTAAAGACAATTAGGGAACAATTCAAATTAGCTTTAAATTAGTTACGTCCTCTAAAGCTGATAAATAAAAGGCAACAAACCTCAAAGTATTTGTTAAGATCCCCTATATCATGTTTAAATCTAGCCACGTTTAGGTTTCCCAGTGTGTTGATTATATCTCCTGGCCTATCTGCTAAAATTATCTACTGTATTCAAGATTACCTTTCAAATTCAATTGCATATAAGCAGTAGCAGCAGTGCTCTTTTGGGTAGGGGCAGAGACTGATGAGACAAGATAACTGATGACTGGTGATAGCATAGGCATTTTTTCCTGAAAAAAGGGGTTTATAATACTCATGATAATAAAACATCTTTAGCCTCTATGGTTTAATCAGTCATTTGTTTCAATTCTGAGACATCATGCAAAAATCTTTCAGTTAATGTCAAGCAAAAACTACCATAACTCACAGAAGTAGACAGATTGTTAAAAAATGATGAGTTTCCACAATACATAATCTATTGTACAAGTACTGCAAGCAATATTCTTGCAAAGAATAACTACAGGTCAAGAAATTAGTACGGCACATATTTAAACTATCAGCAGCTATGAGAAAAGTGAGCATTTATTAAAGATGGATGAAGCAAAATTGTCCTTGATTGTTAATGATTACTCATTTTAAAAGTATATTTCCAATGCTTATTCACCGTTAGTTTCAATAAAATTCAAGGTGAATGTATGAATTGATTATGTTAGCGTGAAAACAGCTTTTACAATTTATTTTATATTACTTTGTTTGTAAGAGTTCTATTTGAGAATGCATTAAGTTGCATTTTCTTTTTTTTTCTTTTTTTTTTTTTAATATTTACCAGAAAATACTCTCTAACCTAGGATAATCAATTCATGGATCAAATTTTGCTGCCTACACACCATGCATAATATCTAAATCTAAAAGCAGTTAGTAGTTACTTCAGTGAGATCATATCCAGGGGTAGCAATAAACTGGTCTAAAATAAAACCAGCTGTCTGCAAACAATGCAAACAATACAAACAAAGTAGTCTAATGAAGGCAGTACATTCTGGAAATGTATGCCATTTAAGCAGTTAAGGGCTCTGGCTAGTAAGTTCTGCAAAATCTTGCTGGAGAGATTTATCAGTTACAAGAACAACCACCTACCTTCTCCCATTTCTGGAATCGCCACTCATTTTTCAGGGTCAGCTGATGAGGACAGGCAATGGACCTTTCATGTTATTCCCTTGCAAAAAAAAAAAGGCATAATTTTACTATTTAAGCTGTTTCAGTTATTTACTTAATATAAGTAAGCTGTAGTTGAGATTTCACAGACATTGTGTCCCACTCCATACCAAGTAGCATACTGCATGGAAGGAAGAAGGAGCACCCCAAAATCACCTGCTTCAACACATTAAACTCTTGCTTAGCTACAATTTACTCATTTTGCCTCAGACAGTTTAGGCCACGGTGTGATGACGAGATACTAATGATATTGTGTAAACTATCTATATGGAACATTGACCACTATTGTGATAAACTAAATTAAGCTGATAGGTCACAGCAGAATTGAAAATCAAATTTCTGAAATAAAAATGCCCGTGTACACCTGGTCTCCAAGGCATTATTTGTTGTTTTTACATACTCTTACATACCAATAAATTAAATTACAAAATACCCTCTGTCAACTTTTCTATGTACAAATACTGTTTAAATGATCAACTGGTGTCTTTTTGTATGTATTATGTATTGTGAACCTTACCACCAATACCTTTCTTCTCTTGTGGAAGAAACGATGTGCAAGAAACAGCAAAAGAAGATTTCCAAGCATCACTGTCGAACAATAAACTGGGTAGCACACATGAATCTGCAACTTGCAGCACTACAGAAATTTACCCTGTGACATTTTGAAAAACATCTCCTCCAAAACAACACTCCTTTCTAATCTGCTGCCTCTTCATGCATTCTCCTTGACCCAGAACTCATATCTGTTTCCTACCAATAGCTTTCAACACACATCCTCTTGATGTCTTCTAACAGGAAACAGAAAGTGAGAGAAGTTCACTTTCATCAGCACTGAAGAGTCATCCTGGTTGCCATTCTGTCATTTCTCTGAAGGAGTCTAGTGTGAAAAGAGGGAGAGCAATCTTTGAAAAGATGTCATCAGAAAATGGTCACAGCAACAGCTCTGAAGGTTAGCATAACCACATTGACCCAATGTCTCAATTTAAGGCAGCAGTCTCCAAACCTGTTTGATGGTGCACCCCTACCATTAAACCATTTTTGAGCATCCATTCCCAATGTTTGTATATGTATTTATTTACAGATTGTGTACATGGACTACTCTACTAATACATTATGCACTTTAGGCAATGTACACAGAAATAGATATTAAAGGATAATGGATGAAAAAAAATAATTTCATTTAAAAGTGTTTATTTACAAAAAATACTTTCTTTCTGCACCCCAATGTTGTGCACACATCCCACTTTGGAGACCACTGCTTGAATGTATCAAAGAGTGTATCTATATGTGTTTTGGCTTAATAGAGAAAGAACATGGATGACACAATTTTCTGACAGAAAAATCACACTTACTGACTTCTGAGTGCATAGGACTTGACTTTATGTAAAACAACAGATTACCCAAATAAATAGCATTAAAAGATTTGCCTGACAACAAAATTAATAGGACATTTACACAGTATCAACCAATTACTGACTCACCTCTTTTTTTTTAAATCAGAAAATGTTTAGCCTGCATGTTTATCAGTTCCAAACTCTAGCAGATCAATGGGAAAAGGAAATTTCAGTGCACAAGAAGTTTTCTAGCTAATGTTGTTGTCTGTTTTGCTCACTGTTCAAACTAAATACTTGATTTTTTTATCAGGTTTAACTTTCAGCCATTGGTTATTTTTTTTTCACTTTTTTTCCCTACCAAATTAGAGAGATCTTTAACACCTTCTTATTTCTTCTTGGAACGATAATTATATGTTGTGATCATATCACTACGTAGTGTTCTCTTCCATCAACTTGATACAGCTGCAGTTCTCCATGTGGGAGTATTTTTCTGTGACTCCTCTCTACATTTTCTCAAATCTTCAGGTTCATTATTTTTTATAATGTGGTTATAAGGACCTTTGATTTTTCCTTCTCCTAGATTCTCCTAGTTCAAAGCCTTTCTTTTTTTCTCTCTAACAGAGAATGGAATCCTTCATTTCCATACCTGATTTGCCTCTGAGTCTAAATTTGGCACATTATGTTTCAGAACTACTTTTTGGTCCACCAGGAATAACAAAGAATATGAACTATGCAAAAATGCAGTGTCAACAATTCATGTCTCTTACAAATTAAGCTTTTTCTAAAAATGTGACACACCCATGGGGGATAATGTTTTTATATACTCCTGTGAGAGCCATAATGCCCCATTTTGCATTCAGACAGTCTTACAAGAAGTAAATTCCCTGTAGATTCATTTGAGTGTTTGAAAGCACTGGTAAAAACTCTTAAGTTCTAATAGCTGAAATTAGGCACTAAAGTCTGCAACTCTGTACTTGAATAAATATTCAAGTCCTGAAAAATATAAGATAATGCTGATCCATACATTATTTCTATTGAGTTTCCTATAATCAATGACAATATATGTCAACCAGCTTTAATTTTTCAGCAAGAACAATACTCTCAAACCACTAAAGTGCTATGGAACTTTTTGCTAAATGTTTCTGATAGGCCAAAATCTTCTTTTCCTAAGGAGGTACTGAGAAACATTTACAGCAAGCTCTATGACTGAGTGTGAATAACTTCTATTGTCTGCACTAAAAAACAGTGAAGGCAATGGTCATACTGCTGTTCAACCTATCATGAAAACCTGGAGAAGCCCATAAGGGATAGCTAATGTACTCATATGATTGGAAAAATGGCAGAAAGCCAGAATTCTCCAGTCCTATTAGGCACAGAAGATTTGTCAAGCTCCATTTACTTTACAGAATTGAAGTAACTTATCATTAATAAAAGAATTAAAGTCTTTGAAATAGATACTACTGTATGAGTCCCATAAAACAAAGGAAACCAGCTTTTTCTTGGCATACCTCGCCTTGGTAAACATGGCTTTTTTTACAAACTATATCATCACAAGCACACATTTATCCCTTAAGAATCAGAAGATATTACACCTTTAAGTTGTCTTGAATGAGCAACAGCTTAGAGCAAAATCAGCAAAATGAATGAGCAAAAGCTTAGATCATATAATCTCTCAAGCCACCACCAAAGAGCTTCATGCTATGTTATAAACCAACTAAATTCTAAAGAGAGGGCATTTCCTGTTTTAATGCTAACAAGAGAATACTTCCTTTTACCTTCACTTCCCAGGTGGCTAATTATGTATATTAAAATTGTTTTTTAAAACAGTCCATTAAATTAATTGGCCCCAAATCAGCAAAGAGTTAAATCACATCTAACTTGAAGCAAATTAGTATTCCCCTTCTACTTAATGAAACTATTCACATGCTTGCAATTGCGTAGAATCCAAGAATCCTTTCTTGAATCAGAACAAAGGATACCAAAAAAGTTTTTAAACTTCAAAACATTCTTGAGAATTAAACCAATGGCTTCTAAATACCATGCTGGTAGTGGTCTGTTAAATAGTTCAGTCTGCCTTTAAAAATATACTGACACTGACTGGCTATGGTGGACTATTCCTCTGAATTGCCATAGCATGCTTTCAAGCTTTCCACCTTTTTAGTTAGATTTAGTTTCAAGTACAGACTTCTTACGTGTTCTTACAGACAGATGATTTTTACTGCTGCTATTATTCTTTCTTGAACTGTAGCAATTCTTTTTCCTATCATGGTTATGTGCAATATGCAAATGTACTGCATAAGTGTAATAAAAAGAAAATTATCCTTCCATAAGTTATGAGTTGGGTCAGGTAAAAATACTAAAAAAATGAGTATATTTACACTAAGACCACTCTTCCATGTATGTCTTGTACCCATGTCTGATTTTTACTGAAGCTTAGAGCTGCTTGTTATATTTGCTTGCTGTATCTGGACATTGAACACCCATACCAGCTGAACAGTTTCACAGTGAACAGGCAGAAGGCAACATGTGCCTTGGAATTCTTCCCTGTTTGGTGGGATACCCCTTCCCTGGCATTCTATTCTGTGCCAGGTGAATAGATAGCTTTTTGGAAAGTCTCTTTTGTTGCTGCATTTCATAGTGTTAAAGGGAAAGAGTGGGTACTTCAAGAGAAAATGGAGAATTTTAAAATCTGGATCTTTTGTGTTCTCAGCCAGTGCCTTAGTAAAACAATACAATAATCAAAAGTGAACCAACTTAGAAGACTTGACCAGGCACATATTTTTGTAATGCAGATGTGTATAAGAGTACGTGTTACAGTTCAGCTTCCAGGGTAAGGAGATGACTCTGTCAAATGCTATAAAGGCCTCAGGCCCTAAAACCATCCACCAAGTTCCACCATATACACATAGGAATAAACCAGAATCACTTGTGCCCCTCTGCCTACTCCAGGAAGGGATTCAGTGCAGCTGGTCTCCACTGTATGGTATATTTCAGGAGACTGGGAAATTTGTCTTAAAAATCGACAAAAAGAATTCCCAGGAGAGGATCTTAAACATTTTTTTTTTCTTTCTAAAGAGACCAGTTCTGTAAATGGTATTGATTTGCACTCAATGATAGAAAAGGTAAGTGCACTCTAGTATGTCCTTGGTGTTTTATTTGCACATTATGACTTAGCTGACACTACAAAGAGAAGCTACTAATTTCTTAGCAAAATTATGGTGAGAATTTAATAAGTCTGCAAATCATCAGCAAAATGAAAAATCACAAATTAATTGTACATCGTAAGCATAAATATGCTACTAAAAAAAACCACAACCCTACAGCCTCCTGCTTCAACAAAGTGACAAATCACACTCAGAATAAGGAAGACAGTGTCAGAAGTGCCAGAATGGATAAGAATACAAGTAAACTGCCAATGACTAGCAGAAAGCACACATCTGAAGCATCCTGTTTGACTTCCCTCTCTTGTTTGCAAATGGATTTTTAGTTTTTAGTCTAGGTATCTACTGGCTTGAATTAAATATATAGAATGGGAGGACATATCTACACTATTCCTTCCTTCCACCTTCTCTCCTTTTTTAAGTCAAAAATTTCAAGAAATTCCACGATTTATCATGCTGGGCTGGGGTGGGCAGGGTGAATTCTGGTGCTGTTTTTGAGATAATTTTGTTCAGCTGTAGCCCATTTCGGTAATTTCATGAAATACAGTTGTGTGGTTTTGTTGTTTTGTGTTTTTTTTTAAAAAAAAAAACAATGTATGTTGCAACAAATCTGTCCTATTATGCAAGGACAGGGAGAAACATAGATGGATTTAGGAAAGATCAGGGTGATCTGATATCTGCAGGGCAAGCACAGGGATTAATAAGTTAGATTCTGGTGGCTTTACTAAAAATATATCTTCCTGAAGTTTTAAAATTCTCTCCCCTACCAAAGAAGGAAGGGAGTGTCCTGATTACAGAAATACAGGGTCATTCAGCCCAATTTTCCATAACTATAGAAAAACCTTGGCAGGACGAGAGGAACTTCCAGCCTGTGGGATTATATGGAATCTCTTCTGCCTCTGATCACAGACAAGAGAAATGATCACAACATAGATTTTTTTTCCTTTGTCTGAAATAACAAGAAAGAATATCTTTATGCTAAATTTAAGGCATTTTTCTGGGTATATGGAACTCTTCTAATACAGCCATATGAATGTAGAAAGCAGCAACAAAAAACTATCTTGTCCTAGTAACTCAGTGCTGCTCCTTTGGGAGTATTCTGAACTGTTGTCTCCATATTCTGTGCAGCTGAATTGCTGATGCGTATAGATAACTGTATAACCTTCACACTTGAAATAAGTTTAAAATGTAGTTAGTAATTTAGATAATTTTCAATAAGGTTTTAGTAGTACTAAACCAATTAAAACATACTCTAATGCAGTATCACTAAAATGAAATAGACAACTCACAACAGACTCTTTGTTAAGCAAATGAATACCATAACATACAGCTAATTAGAACATATCTAAACATAACAGATTGTTTGTAGTACTTACAGTGACATTTTACCATTTAAAATAATGCAAATGTAACACTATAAAGAAAATCAGAATATGCTTGCTGTTAAAATTGTATGGGGCTTGTATAAAAAAAATCTTTTTGTTATTTCCCCAAGGAATCTCCCTGTTTCCAAAACTTCATTAAATTTTTCTGGACTCAGTACGTTATACATTGAAAATAAGATACAGTTGCTAAAAAGTTGATAATACTGCTCCTTTCTACTACTGTTTTTTTTTCAAGATTTGGAAAAAAGGTACCTGTTATCTCAGAAAATAAGATGTCTGTCTGTACTTACAGTGGGTTCTCACAAATCTGGAAGAGGACTACCTAAAGAAAGCACTCCCAGGGCTGATATCACACCACTGGATTCCCAGGAGACTGTCTCCTTGAAAGAAAGAGTGTCTATGTACAAGGCTGCTGTGTCTCAGAGAGAGAGTAGCAACTCCTTTGCTCATGTAAGATACCAATGGTTCCTTATCTTCTCAGCTCTGTGTTTGCTTTGCATAGTGACATATACTACATTCTTTATTTATAGAAGGTGACTGATGGACCATTATGGGGATCAAAATTTGAAACATAAATTCCAAATTCTATTTACCAAATGTATTGATACACCAGTCTCTATCTCTACTCTATGAGATTTTATGCTATATACCTTTGGTCATTTAGACAATTCCTTTTAATTCATTGGCAGGACTGTTCTTTTTATTCCACTATTGCATGAACTGTATTTATTAGGACCAGAGGCTTGAGACAGATTCACAACACAGTTATTCTTTCAGCTCATAATAACAAAACCCAGCGGTTTCTGCATTACTAAAACTATTACCAAACAATAACATCATATTCAAAAGGATGGAAATTTAGACCCCTTGCTATTCAAAGTAAAGAATTTGAAGTTGATGTATTTTAAAACAGCAGCTCTATGAGACAAGGTGAATAAAAAGGTATGGCTTTATAATAAAATTATTTTAAAATGGGCATTATATGAAAAAAGTATTTTGAAAAAAAAATCTCTAAAATTTCATTTTACTGATCTCCCTACATGTCTATCAATAGGCATTAGGTATTTTACAGCAAAGTGTAATATTAATACCAAGTAGCACAAAGTATTTGGCTAATAGAATATTTAATCTATTAAAATAGAGCAAGATCAATTTACCACACATTTAATTATCAGTCAGGAATATCTGAAAATTGGGTCTTCAGATCTCAGACAGGAAAATCAGGAAAATCTGCCTCATTTCTATAGAAATACTATGGGAAATAGAAGTATTTTTACAGTATCTTAAAATACTACCAGAATTTGTAGCTCACCCCCTTGCATCAGGAAATGAAGGCATTATGCTTGGTTGCCACAATGTTACAATGACAATAGTACTTGTTAATGTTAAATGTTCAGCACATGGGAAAAATATCTTTTTCTGATTGTAAGCTTGGCCAGAGTAATTCCTGTAAATCAAACATTGTGTCTAGTACAAGAAGGACTACAATTCAGCTCTCAGCAGCCAGCATCTTTGTCCACATGCAAGAGGAGCTGTAGAAGGATTCCCAGTCATACCTGCACTTTGTACTTGGGAGAAATGGTCTGCAGCAGCTGAAGGGACCTGCTGGATGCTTGGATAGCCCAGAAGCCACATAGTGAAAACAGCCAGCTGCCACAGTCCAAGTGTTTTCCAACCACCAAATTCCTGCCTGCTGACTTCCTTATTTCCTATTTGTCCATCCATATTTGGAGCAGATTCTTGCAGTTCACCTGGCTGAGTAGGTTCCAATTCCCTACTCCTGCAATTGGAAACATTGCTGAAATTAGTACTCTGAAAAAGAACTGTATGAAGCCTGACCCAGCCTAACCATGTTGTAAATGAAGGAGTCCCTATGTAGTCACTCTGGAACACCTCAGAATTTCTTAATGAAATGGATGATTGTCTGAAAAAGGACATGTATATCCAGTTTCATTAAAGGGAATTAATACACTTCCTTAAAGGAACCTGCTCTTTTTGTGCTAAAGACTCAGGCCAAACATGCACATTTTTCAAATATACATTGGCCTTCAGTTCAGAATAATGATGTATGGATCCTGTGCAGTGGCCTATGAATTTGCCAGGAACACTATTTATTGTCTGAGTCATTCCTGAAAAGATAGAGTATGACATGGCTGATCCCCAAAAATACAAAGGAAACCACTGAGTGCTCAGACACTAGTTTAGGCAGTGATGAATACACAGCTACATGAGCAGGATCTATTTCACTCAGAAGCATTTAGAAGGTAGCTTTAAATAAATTCTAGATTGCAAAATTCCAAAAGAACTTCATAATTGGCAGGTCCTAATTTTTTCTTGAGAAGTAAAAGTCCTAAAATGGGCCAATGAGATTCAACAGTTAAAGAGTACATAGATGTTTTGTATTTTAATGACAACATCTGAAAAATAACTCTTATTACTGTATCTATTCTGAATGCTAAAGTTATTTCATGTGTATTGTTAAAACAAGGCTTACAGATTAGATCCCTGCAAATTGCCTGTAACATGCTACAGACATAGCCAAATGTTTCCAAATGTTCCTTATGAAATTTATAAGCATTATAGCATAATGTTACTAACTACCTTTTAAAAAATAAACTCACAGAAATACATTCTTAGTGCTAATAGGAAAGAACTGGCCTTATTTCATCACTCTAGGCTTCAGAGAAAACCAAGTTCTGTACTGTGGCTGGTGGCCTGGCAGCAGTGAGGAAACAATTTGAGAAAATGCAGATGACCTCTTCACAAAAGACCTTCGCTCAGTTCCAGCACCAGCAGAAATCTGTACAGGTAAGAAAAACATTTTTAATGCTAAGAAATGAGGTATGCCCTGTTAGATAGCTTGAGGGAAAAATATGATTGTTTGCTTAACTGAAGAATTTTTATTATGACAACATTTTCCTAAAGTTCACACTCATAGAATTTTCTCCTTGAGAATTTTCTCCTACAGGAACCATAAAGGGTTTTTTTATGCAGAGAACACTCAATATAGGTAATACTGGACTTAGAGCAAATAGATTCATAAAGCAGATTACTACCATAGCAATATTTTATACTGAACTTTGTCTATAACACTGTAATTCATTACCAAGTATCATGGTGATATTTTGCATTTATTGCACTTGATGCAATGTTAAGCCATTCTCTTTTGAAAGGAGCTTCCTGCTTCCACTGAATGAAATCTAATAAACTCCCTTAAACAGATCAAAAATTGCACAGAACCACCCATACATAAAAGTAGAAAAAAGCAGCAACTGTTATTTTAGATAAAAGGTCTTTACATTTTATTACTTCATTAGCATATACCATGAAAAATTGTTGTAGGAGATAATGATTCTGGACTATGTGAAATCCCCTATAATAAAACACATTGCACAGTCTGTCCTGTGCACTCTGAAGAACAATAATGGCACAGTAAATTGCTTTACCATCCTGCATTTCTTGGAGAGGTTTTTAAGCAATACTGCTCTCCTGCTTTGTAGAATGGGACAAATCAACATTCTGCCATAGGTTCATTTTCATGTTAAATATGATGATAAAAATAGTATGTGAATATGACAATAGTAATTATCACCATATCTACCGGTCATGCCTTATTTCTTACACATTAATGCAAACACCAACCATTTGTACAGACAACAAACAAAACTCCAGTTTGTAGGGAAGGAGACATAGTTCACTGCAGATGTGTTAAAGCATTTTTAACTAAGCAGAATAATCCCATAGTTGGACATAATCATACTGGAGCATAATCCACGGTAACAGGAAGTGTTATGCACATACTTTTCTGATGGCGTGGTCCAGCCTACCTCCCATTTGTCTGGATGAAGAAATGCAGAACTGCAGAACTGTGTACAGAAATTGTGAGACTTTTTATTTTACTCAGAAACAAATAATTTAATTTCATGTGATGTAAAGATGCATTTTCCCTGGCCTAACAGTGATGTCTAGTTCACAAAGACACTATGATGGTTCCATTTCTTCAACAAAGATGTGACCTCTAAGCATACTTATCCATGTATTTGTCCTTTGTGGCTAGTTGAGGAGGATCTCTCAAATCATCAGCAGAAATAGTCACATTCACAGAAAATAAAAGGCTTTCTTGTGATTGGACAAGATTTTGGGCCATTTGATCCCATTGAATAATGCATACAAACATACATATATAGAATTGTATATGTGTTTTATGTATGTATGCATATAAAATAATGTATAGATTCTGAGGCTCAAAGTAATGTTATTTTTGAAAGGGAAAGTATGTTTTGTCTGCGGTTGGAATAGAAGGAAACTGAAAAAAAGTCAACACCAAAAAATAAACCTGTATCTAAAATACACAGAACGGTTACTGAAAATTAAATCTCGGCACATTTTGCAATAAGAATTCTGTCTAAATTATTGCAGCACAGAGGCATTAAAATTGATGTGTGTGCCACTAACATACAAAATACATGTAGCAATTACAGTTCTCTTCAGGAACAGAATCTGAATGCTTATATAAAAATGCACTCCTCTAATAAAATGTATACAAGACTTATTCTCAGATTACATCTTTATTTTTCAAATAGCAGTGTTTGAGGATAGAATGTCTTGTTATCCAGAGACACCACCGGACACTACAGCCTTCTGTATTCGAAGTACCATAGAGATATGCATGGGAAGGCTAGCAGCCTCCATAAATGGTGACTCGAAATGAATACAAGAGACTAGCCAGTGATGGAAGTCTGAAATAAAAATAAAATGACCATATTAAACTTTTCATCATCTAGCAGCATGCCAACAATCATCCAGGTGAATGTGTTTTCTGAACCTCACTCATGATATGGCGTAGAATAAACAGAAAGTAATTAAAAGGTGACTGAAAGGTTATAGGCAAAATAACCATAATAGTTGTCTTTTCACTTCTTTTCACCAAAAATGACTTTTGAGTTCTGTCTTTCTCCCTCCTCTGCACAGCTGGAGGAGAGCTGTTTCCTTCTGACACTGCGGTTGATTAACCACAGTTGTGGACACTCCTGACAATCTGGTTGATTAAATAACCTTGCTAATTTAATAATACACAGTATGGTAGGAATTGTGTATTCCATAGAAACAAATAAAGGGATCAAGCTCCCACAAGCATAACTCTCAACTACCATCAAATCTAGATCATAATCTCCAGCCACAGTCCTGCATTGGAGGTATGACTTACCCTGCATAATAAGATAAGAGCAACAGACCATCTGCATACCATCAAATAATTCCACTGAATATTCTCCAAAATCTGTGGGGCCTACAAAACATGACACAAACTCCAATGAGGTAAGCTAAATTAATCCTAACTACAGGATATCCTACCGTATATCCAACAGCTGGCCAGTACAGAGGAGGGATGAAACCACAGATCTTCCTGCTCTCCACTTCTTTGGAATAATAAACAAGCAGCATTTTGCCCTCCATCACTAGAATTTAAATTAGCCAACTTGATAGACACAAAAAATATGAGAAACTCTAGGTCCGTCTTCTACCCTGCAGGCACAGAGCAAGGCCATATAATTATATTGTCAAAATCTGGCCCATAATGTTCAGGCTGCATTTTAGACAGCCATTGCTGTTGCATTAAACAATTATAATCTTTTGCAATATGGTAACTACTTCATAAGCAGTACCAAAGTTACTGCAATAAAGCAGTAGTGACATTCAGATTAGATTTGCTTCCTGACTACATTAAGCATAATTATATTCCTTTTTAATACCCCACAACATTCAAAGGACACATAATGACTATCATGAACATATTTTGTGTCTTATGAATGAGCTTTTCCAGTAATGAGAGCTTGACTTACATATCTAAAACATGCACATTAGAACAGAAAAGCGTATCTTAGATGAAAAAAACATATATATGCATTAATATATTGAAAAGCATATCCATATAAAATGAAAAGGCATATTATACATACACTTACACACAGTCATTAAATAGAGAATAGATGGAAAAATTTGCCCTTCATTTTCTATGAACTGCATCTTTTCAGTTTGGTATGGGGTGAGTTCTACATCTCCTTATGTTGTATGGCTTGCTCATAACTGTTACTCATACAGAACTTGTGAGTGTAAACCATGCTCTGACTTGCTCTCCTCATGCCTCACCTCACTTTGACAGTTCAAACTTTATGGTAGATAGGATTAATTTTGATGCTCATAATGCACTAAATTATTTACTGGAACAATAATCAGAAAATTTATTCTACCTTTTGTTCATAATATTTTAATTCATCTTATAGTTGAAACACATGATTTGGCAGCACAGAGGTGGAAAAAAATTCCTAGAGCCCATGAAAGGGACACATGTTGTTTCTCTGCCATAGAACCTAAGAGCCTTTGCTGCCTACTGCATGGCAGAAATTATGGGCCTGGCAGTGGATGCTCCCCTACATTGATTCAGCAGAAATGTTAGTGGGGATGCAAGCAGTGCAAGAATTCCTTAGTTTGAATGCAGAATAAATGGCATGAATATAAGATTTATCATGGGATGACAAAGGGAGACAGCTAATTTTTTGCCCCACAGTTAGCTGAATTTTAAGGAGGTGCCAGGATTTGAGATGTTTGAAGCTTACAGCTTTCTGTTGCACTAGATGTATAGCAGCAATCTCAGAAACAAAGTACTGCCTCCATTCACATTAAGATTACATTGAACACTTGGGAAGCTCTTGCTAGAAGGACCAGAAGCTCCTTTCATTTAAAAGCTTATTATCAGTAGAAACTAATAGGCAAGCTTCCTTCTCACAAAGGAAGAAGAAAATTTAATTTGACATCAGTGAAATTATTTGTTAAATGTCTCTGTGTACATGCTAGTGTGCAAGAGAGGGGAAGCACAGAACTGCTACCTTAATAATATCAAGCCTTAGGATTTCTTCTAATCACTAAATCTCAACGTACTCCATGGGCATAGGTAGCGTGATGTAACACAGGTTCTGTGACAGGCTTTAAATAAGTAAGTAAATCACTGCCAGAATCTGGACTCAAATGAAACATAGATGACCTCAGACATTAGTTTATAAGGACATCTCAGTGCATTAAACTCTCAATTATATGCTCTGTTTATTACACAGCAGTTGTCAGACTTGTAGATACAATGCTAGCCTGTATATTTTATAGGACCTTCTTGTTCTATGGGTCGTATTTTTTCACAACTGCAATTCAGCATGATTTTTCTGCATCGGAAGAGCTATAAAAAGCATGTTCAGGAAGTCAGCTTCTCTTACACAGATATATTATTGTACATCATTTTACAAAGTTGCATTAGCCTCATGCATAGGTAACAAGTCAATGGTACAGCACATAAAGCCAGAACCAGTTTCCTAGTCACCTTCATCCCCTTCTAGTCTAATTATACATTCTAGGTATTCAAGCAGCTTTCTGAATCTGCTGGTCAAAGTCTGGCTGCAGTAACAGAAATGACTTGCCATCCACTGTATTTTAAAAGAGCCTGGTCCAATTTTTATGGCAACAAATATCAATCATAATAACAATGGTACTCTTCTGTAAAATGCTTGTTCTAGTTACACCACTTACATTAGAATTTATTTGTGAAAGCCCTTCACAGGCAAAAAATATTTAAAAATTAAAAATCCAACTTAGTATTAGCTATTATTGTGTAATTATTTTTATTGTTCTTGGGGAAAATCATGTAGCAGTCAGCACAAAGTATCAAGAAGCAGGAGGGAAGCTGAGTTCAATGAAATGACCTCCAAAAAAGGTCAAATGGAAGCCTCTCAAACACAAAAGGTTAACTATATCAATTCATAGTCATATCATTGAACAATTATACTGATGCTGATACATATCTGCTTTGCCTCTTCCTCCTTTATCACTTGGTACAGCAAGATCTGGATGTTCTGCTGATAACATCCCTCATTAGGAAGTGTATAATAATTTTTTAAAGGTGTTTTATTATTTTATTATTGTTTTATCATGCTAATTAATAAGGTTGCCATTTTTTTTTTGATGTAACATGTTGCAGAGGTATGGAAAATTCTTACATATTGCACTAAATCCTGTAGTAAACTGAAGGTTTTGTGCACAGGTTTCTCATCGTGAACAAGTTACTCATGAGAGTAAAATGGCTTCTACTCAGCACACTGATGAAACAGGTAAGAAGTCGCATGAGAATAAAGGCGCACAAATGAGCAATGGCAAATGTCTTTACTCACACAAGTGTACTGCTCTTAGTATACAAACATGAAAATGCACATTGCTCCGAGTTCCCAACAAAGCACATTTATTGACTTCAATGGGACTTAAGAAATCAATTTAGGATTCGGTACAGAGAGATGGCATTTGCATAAGGAGGAGGTTTAAAGTATGCACTCAGTTGCTTGAAAGAACTGGAGACCTGAAGAATTGTCTGAAAACATTAATCCATGTATATACAAAATTGTATATGAGAAAGGTTTGATTTATAACTGAACTGGATAGCCATGAAGAATATGACCACAGTGTTAAGACACTGCTGCTGCTGCAGTTTAGACCTAGTATTAGAATTCACACTATATTCTCCCAAAGACCCTGGTCAACCTTTAGCCCTGCCACACCTCTCAGGTATGGCAAAACAGTAGGTGATAACGTCCATTAACAACTATTCTGTCATTTTCTCTATGGGTTTCTGCTCATGATCAAGTCACTCTCTAGACTTCTGCAAGGCTAAGTACAAGTTTTCTAATGTAATAATGCTTCACAATTCACTGACAAAGCCAATGTCATAAAATTCAGGATGGAGGAAAACCAATCTTTTTTATTCTTCAATGCAGCTCAGAACGAAGAACTCCCAAAGACTATAACACAGGTTTTAAAACAGCAGATTGAAAAGACAGCTCAGGAAAAGGCTGACACAGACACTGCAACACCTGCAAAAGAAGTAAAGGTCTGTGCTTTTAATAAAAGGTCTCTTTCTTTATGCAAATTAGAAGTGGTGAAGTTAAGATTTTGGTCTGTCATGCAGTCTGAATATCTATTTTGAGTAGTTGTGATTAAAAATGTAACCTATGAAAGTGGTGGAAATATATGGACTTTAGGAATTAAGTGCACATAATAAAGTACTTTAAAAGGCTCAACAAGTACTTACAGTGTGTGAGAAACACTATTAAAAGCAGGCCTTCGTAAAAACTTCACATTCTTGTTGACCTCTGCTGAATACAGTCTCCTCTTTCCGTGTTTTGAGCCTGTAAATATGTATAATTTCTGTCACCACAGATTCTTAGAAGTACAGAAAATGTCACTTTCAGAAGAAATAAAGTGAGCATAAAACACAGCATAATTTCACATTATGGTTACAATGCAAAGGCTGAATTTGTTGCAGCAAAACATCCAAGACTGCTCAATCATCGTTTTGCATTTTGTATGAATTTCACATTTCTTTACACATATATTCTATGGTGCAAATAGCACAACTCTTTGTTCAAAAGATCTGTTTTATGCATTCAGACCAATAGCTGATGGATTGTGTCTTTCCAGATCTTATTATATTCCTATTGCTTGGATCCTTGTAGAACTAGCTTTTGTGAAGAAAAGAAAAATTGGTTTATATGTCACTATACTTTAAAAAACCCAACCACTTTAGTTCCCTAAAGATGGAATATATGTATCAGGAAATTACATGGCCTTCAACAGTCAGTTCTTCTACTCCTACTTCTTCTACATCAAGGAAAAAACTGGATGGTACTGCTACTTCCACAATGATTTGCTCCAGATCCCATGAGTATGGAAGCAGAGAAGAGTTTTCCACTACTTATACAAAAGCTCCATTGGAAATGACAACAACTTCCCAGTCCACTGAATTGTCCAGCTCTCCCCCAAAGCCTACTGTCTTCACAGATCCATACCAAAAGCAAAGAAATTTATGTGAACTAAAATGTTTATACAAACATTTCAACCCACAATTAAGAAAACACTTAAAGATTACCTGAATGAGATTTCTAATATTTTTCTGGTGCCTGTGAAACACAGCATAGGATGTTAGATGTGCAGCAGGCTAGATCTGGCTTTTCCTTCATCTCTCTGATGAAAAGCAATGTTTAGGGTGATGTGAAATCTTGAGACATTTATTCCAATTAAAAATGACACTCCAGACCCAGACAAAGCTAGAAGCGTTGCAGACCAGGAAAGCACTGCAGGTAGAAATGTTCAGACCCAGCCTCTTGGTGCACATGCTCCATGTTCTCCAGGAACTATGGACTAGCTTCTTGCATTAGTTAATGGAGGTGTTCATGCAGTCACATGCATGTCTGAAAGGCAGACGCTGGACTCTACAAATAAAAATTATCACAATGAGGAGCAAACATCAGATGAAAATATCTGACTTGCCATCCAGAAGGACAAGCTTGAAAAGTGGGCCTGTGTGAACCTCATGATGTTCAACAAGGCCAACTGCAACATCCTGCACATGGGTTGGGGCAATCCCAAGCATGAATACATGTTGGGAAATTAAGAGATTGAGAGCAACTCTGCAAAGGATTTGGGACTACTAGTGGATGAAAAGCTGGACATGAGGGAGAAATGTGCACTTGCAGCCCAGAAAGCCAACCATATCCTCGGCTACATCAAAAGAATCATGACCAGCATCTTGAGGGAGGTGATTCCCCTCCTCTACTCTGCTCTCATGAGACCTTACCTGGAGTACTGTGTCCAGCTCTGGAGTTTTCAGCACAGGAAAGACATAGACTTTCTGAAGTGGGTCCAGAGGAGGGCCACAAAAATTATAAGAGGGCTGAAGCACGTCTCCTATGAGGAAATGCCAAGAGCATTGGGGTTGTTCAACCTGAAGAAGGCCCCAGGGAGACCTTATTGTAGACTTTCAATACTCAGAGAGTGCCTATAAGAAAGATGAGAGCAATCTTTCTAGTAGGGCCTGTTGTGACAGGACAAGGGGTAATGGTTTTAAACTAAAACCGAGGAAATTTAGAATAGATTATAAGGAAGAAATATTTTACAATGAGAGTGGTGAAGCACTAGAACAGGTTGGCCAGAGACGTAGTAAAAGCCCCATCCCTAGAAACATTCAAGATCAGGTTGGATGGTGCTCTGAGCAACCTGTTCTCATTAAAGATGTCCCTGTCCCCTCCGGGGGAGTTGGAATAAATGACCTTTAAAGGTCACTTCCAACCCAAGTTTCTAGTGGTGATGTAAAGACTCTAAGGCATATGCTGAAAGCACAGAACATGGGTAAATGCGGGCAGCTCAACCCAGTGGATGTTCTTAACTTGTTGGAGCTGATAACCACCCCTTAAATTCCCTTCTCTTTGTTTCTCTCTTTTTGGCTGTCTCCTAAGGCACAGCACTCACTACCAACTATCCAACTAAATGAAGTATAACCATCCAGCAAGGCAGTTTTCCAGGAGACATCACATTTTTATTCCTCCCAGTTAGCTTAAACCTTTCTGTATTGCAAACCTTAGGCCCTTCCTCTCCTCTCTCTTTACATTCAGAATACTTGTGTACCTAAGCATATTAAGCTGAGTCCTTGTGTTTGGCTCACACCACCAACCATGAGCAGCCGTGCCTTGCGAGGTGAAAGGCATGGCTGGAACACTGCACTCCATGCCCTCCTGGCATATCTTTGTCAGCCAATTTGGAACTAAATTGAGGCTACATCTAAGCCTTTCTATTTCCTGACCAACAATTCTTTGGGGTACTTTTTGTTCCTTTGTTTTACTGGTGGTTTATTCTTTTTGCAAGTTCTACATGAATTTGAAGATATTTCCTTTTGAGCATTTTTCACAGCTCTCTTTATGCGCACTAGAGCTATTTGGTAACATAAGCTGTAGGTATAAAATATACATCATTTTCTGTCTTGATTTGTGATATGGGCCTAGGCAAACCAAAACCAGGCAGAATGCTGAAAGAGGCCAAATTTTCTGCTGATGTCAAGGGGCATTAATGTTGCCAGTGGGGATATATTTATACAAGCAGTTATTTGGTCCACCCTATTTGTATTTGTCTGCTAGTTTGGTTTTCACAGCAATTCAGAAATCATAGAATCATAAAAATGTCTGGGTTGTAAGGGAGCTCTAGAGGTCATCTAGTCCAACCCCCTTGCTGAGAGCAGGGACATACGTAACTAGAGCAGGTTGCTCAGAGCCTTGTCAAGCCCCACCTTGAATGTCTCCAGGGACGGGGTCTCAACCACCTCCCTGGGCAACCTGTTCCAGCGCTCCACCACTCTTGTGGTAAAGAACTTGTTTCTAACATCCAATCTAAATCCACTCTTTTCTAATTTAAAGCCATTGCCCCTCGTCCTTTCACTCCAGGCCTTTGTAAACAGGCCCTCTCCAGTCTTTTTATAAGCTTCTTTCAGGTACTGGAAGGTGGCTATTAAGTCTCTCCGGAGCCTTCTCAAGGCTGAACAAAACCAGCTACCTCAGCCTGTCCTCACAGGAGAGGTGTTCCAGCCCTCTGATCATCCTTGTGGCCCTCCTCTGGACCTGCTCCAACAGGTTCATGTCCTTCCAGTGCTGAGGGCTACAGAGCTGGATGCAGTATTCCAGGTGAGGTCTCACCAGAGCAGAGTAGATAGAATCACCTCTCTCAGTCTGATGGCCACACTTCTTTTGATGCAGCTGAGGATGTGATTGGTCTTCTGGGCTGCAAGCACACACTGGCTGCTCATGTCCAGCTTCTCACCTGCCAGCACCCCCAAGTCCTTTTCTGCAGGACTGCTCTCTATCACCTCCTCCTCCAACCTGTATTGACAGTGGGATTGTTCTGGACCAGGTGCAGGACCCTGCACTTGCTCTTCTTGAACCTCATGAGCTTCACCTGGGTCCACCTCTCCAGCTTCTCTAGGTCCCTTTGGATGACATCCTGTCCCTCTGGCATATTGACAGCTCCACTCAGCTCAGTGTCATCTGCAAACTTGCT
>JANHFX010003041.1:0-40274 GCA_027560015.1 Chloroceryle amazona
TAATTCCTAGATGTATGGAGCATTACTACAAGTATTCCTCTAATTAATATTTTTGTGTGTGTGAAAACAAGAAATTCTAGTCTGTCTTTTTTTTTTTTTAAGATGGTAGTTGTGTTCTTCATTCTTGGCATTTTGTGGAATGCATTACTAATATACTGGTGCTGAGCTCTACATTCCCCAAGCTTGCTATACAGATCTATGACTTCATTATACATATTTATTTATGATAGAGTATCAGCTAAAACTAGATAACATTGTTTATCAGAATACCTCTTAGAAACTTTATCTCCTGAAATAAAATACAGTACATAAACCCCATGTAACAGTGTAATAAACTTTCTTGCATATAAAGGATATATTGAATTATCTTGAGATGATCATCAGGATGTATTGAACCAAGTGGTAAATATTGATTGAGTCAGGGCTGAGATTAATATTTACCTCAAAGGTCAATAAATTTTGATGTTGACTGAAATGTGAAGTCAATATATATATTGGTAATACATTCTGAATGCATTCAGCAGAAATATCTAGAAATCTGTTCTATAAACCTAGCAATCCCAAGGGACACCTTCCTTCCAGCTAATACTGCAAAGGGAAAATAGAAATAGAAGTGACCTAGATTTAATTAGTCAGTCAAATACATGTATATACACATGCATTTCATATCTTATGGTTCAGTACAGGTGAAGCAAGAACTTTCAAGAGGGTTGGCCCAAACCTATACAAGATCTCTGTGAATGAGTAATGGATAGCAAAACTGCCCTTTGGTTTCAAGTAAAAAGTGTGTTTATTTGACTGTGCTTTTTGTACCATAAATATAAATTAATGACTAAGGGTTTAAAAAAAAGTAATCAAGGATTCCCTGCCCTCCTTCCTGAATATATATGCTACTAGCTCTGGAGAGTGAAGAATGGGACATGTTAGTATCCTGTTGCTCAATGTATTACTGGCAGTTGAACAAGCACTACAGCGATAAACACTATGTCAGAAGTACTACAGATATTATTCTTGTCAAACTGATTCAGCCAATCAAGATAGTTTTCATGTAAATGATGAGGGAAAGGCATTCAAGCGGCTTATTGGAATGAAACTGAGACATGTTAATGTGAAGAGAGAAAACAACTACTCCTTCCCTTCCATCTGTAAAATGAGTTGGCAAGTCTGAATTTTGCTGAGTCTATTTGTGTGTGAGATCCTTTGTGTCATTTTTCCTCCATGAAATTGCTATTACTAAGCAAAAAAAATCACCTTTCATGAAGCACGTTCAATCTTCCATCAAAAATGGGCATCTGTCTTATGCATGGTTTTGGAAAAATCCCAATCTGTTACACAGAATGTCTGGGTTTTTTTCTGGACCCACATCTTTGATCAAGATGTGATAGAATCAGAACTTAAAAACATCTTGGAAAATAACATTTCCTATGTGAGGTTTAAGGTACTAATGGAAAGAAACTGAAGTTAGATCTTTGCTGACCAGTCTGTCTGGTTCTTGCAAATTGTATGTTCTGCCTCTTTACTGATGGGATACAATAGTTGTAGTGTGTAGGCACAAAGGAAGAGTTAAAACTCAGCTCTAGCTTTGAATTACCCTGTTTCTAAGGTTAAGTCTGACATAAATGCTACTTTAATGAACACTTTGTATTTAAGTCAGTTTCATTTGAATGAGCAATGTGGCTGTGTTATTACAACACTGTTGAACATTTCTGCTATTTCCATCTCATTAAAATAATAAAATGTAGTCATAAAAATGTAGTCATAAACTGTTGTGAAGGACAGAGGTTGGCTCAGAGTGAGATACTTGGTTAGCATTTCAAGAATTATGCTGCACCAGAATGGCACCACATTCCTTGCAAAAGCAAGAATAGGCAAAGGAAACATTTGAATCTTGCTTATGCGGTGTGCAAGAAGTTAACATAAGAAATGTGTGCAGTTCAAAGACTCGGGGGCAGGTGAAGCCTAGCCTGAACTGGAGACCTAGAAAAAATTTCAACAGTAGAGTCTTATTAATGTTTTAATTTGCTGCTGTAAGCCTTTTTGAAACAGATTGTATAGGAGCTGGAATTTTTAGGTTTTTCTGTTTGGGTTGTTTTTGTTTGTTTTAGAGAATTTTTTGCTTTGTTTTCAATTGTTTTCCTCTTTACATATGTACTCACATTAGCCATTAAAAAAGACTCACTGCTTTTCAAACATAAGTGTGTGCCTTGAACTATGCAGCCGAGCCTCCTTCAGTTAAAACACTGAAGGATTTACAAAGACAGAATGTGGAAAACCTCAGTGTACCAAAAGTAATAAGAGATGTGGTCATTTTGGTTGTCTATAAAACAATTTAGATTGGAGAGAACACTTTGTTCAATGTAGGACCACGTTATAGCAGGTTGCCCAGGGCTTTCTCTAAATGAGGTTATGGAATATCCATCCTTAGGTATGTTCAGATTCTTCAGCAACCTGTTACTATGTTTGGCATCCCTCATTACATAAACATTATTCTACTATCCACTTGGCATTTGCCTGTTGGAATTTGTACCTGTAGCTTATCACTATGCATCTTCAAGAATAGTCTGACTTGGTCTTCTTTATATACTATCATTAGATACCTTTGTACAGATGTGTTTCATTAGCAGAGGCTAAAATCTTTGAAATGTTATCTAGGATTTCACAGCTTTAAGAAAGATCAACATATTGAGAGAAGTTGTAGGCATAAGAAAGTATTTATTGAGAGAAATTCTAGACATAAGAAAGCCAACTGTATCCTAGTATGCATCAAGAGTGGTGTGGCCAGCAGATCAAGAATGGTGATTCTCCCCCTCTACTCTGCTCTTGTGAGACCCTGCCTCAAATACTGTATCCAGTTCTGGTGTCCCCACCATAAGAGGGACATAGATCTGTTAGAACAAGTCCAAAGAACGGCCACAAAGATGACCCAGGGGCTGGAGCATCTCTGCTATGAGGATAGGTGGGGGAGCTGGGATTGTTCAGCCTAGAGGGGAGGAGACCTTGTAATTGCCTTCCAGTACCTGAAGGGAAGCTACAGAAAGGCTGGAGAGGGACTTTTGACAAGAGTGTTCAGCAACAGGACAAGGGGAAATCCTTTTAAACTGAAGGGAAACAGGTTTAAACTGGATCTTAGGAAAAAGTTCTTTGGTACAAGGGTGATGAGCCTCTGGAGTAGATTGCACAGAGAAGTTGTGGCTGCCCCCTCCCTGGAGATGTTCAAGACCAGGTTGGATGAGGCTTGAGCAACCTAATCTAGTTGAGAGGCATCCCTGACCATGGTAGGGAGGTTGGATTAGATGGTCTCTGAGGTCCCTTCCAACCTAAGCAATTCTGTGATTTTTTTTTTTTGAATTCCAGTAGCTCGAGTTATCTGTGACTTCTTACATCTTAATACATATGTACAGACATATACAGCATGTATGTGTCTTGTTCCAAGACCCTGATGTAGTACATGATCTTGAGATTAATTGCAAAGCTTTTGTGACACTGTGGAATGACATGACTTTTTTCCATCCCATAATAGCACCTTTTGCCTTTTTCAGAGCTTTAAAACATTTTGGGAATGTCAACATGGCAGTTGAGAGGAGTTGGTGAGAGGATATTCTTGGACATTGGAGTGTTCTTCTGGTCTGAATGTCACAAAATCCTCCTGAAATAAGCCTGTGTTCAGTTCCATGAAACAACAGTATAAAACTTAGCTTTTAAATTATCAGTATCCATAAAACATGAATCATGATTTAGATTTTTGTTATTACATTTTGCTATTGTTATTGTACTAAAACTGCAAAATTTGTATTTGGTTGGAACACAGGTCATGAACTTAGTACATACATTAACCCCCCCACTCCCCAGAAAAAAGAAAAAAAAAATAAAAAAAAACCCAAACAAACCACCAAGCCCAGAACTTTAATGCTGTTTCAAGATTAAAGGATTGATGCCTCAAACTTTGCTTGAATTAACCACTTGATGACCAAATATATAACAGAATTCTTTACTGGCTTTGAATTCAGAAAACTCCTGATGTAATTAATTAGGTTGTTTTATTAGGCAACTCTTTTCAGTACAAGGAGTAGCAGAAAATATTTGACATACAGTTGTTAAGAGACATTGCATCCATCCAGAGGGGATCAAAGTATGAGAATACAAATAAGGTAATGGAGACTATTAAATCACTTATAATAACATCAAGAGAAAGTTTCAGTTTTGGTAGTAAAGGAGATACTCCAAAACTCAGTAAACTAAAGCTTTAAAGCTTTTTCTTCATGTTGTTCTTTCATGAAGCATTGCTTTTTAACTAGTTGTGAGGGTTTTTTTTTCCCTTGGTCTGACTTTTACACTGTCACTGTTCAGTTGATAACTTCAATCTAATAGAATCATTTTGGTTGGAAAAGGCTATCAAGATCATCAAGCCCAACCATTAACCAAGCACTGCCAAACCATCACTAAACCATGTCCTGCAGCACCGTGTCTTTTAAATACCTTTAGGGATGGTGACTCCACCACTTCCCTGGGCAGCCTGTTCCGATGCTTGACAATCCTTCTGGTGAACAAATTTTTCCTGACATTTAATCCAAAGCTCCCCTGGCACAACTTGAGACTCTTTCCTTTTATCCTATCACTTGCTTCATGGGACAACAGGCTGACCTTCACTTTGCTCCAACTTCCTTTCAGGTAGCTGTAGCGAGTGATAAGGTCTCTCCTAAGCCTCATTTTCTCCAGGCTAAACAAACAGTTTGCTCTGATTCTTCTCATAAGACTTGTTCTCTAGACCCTTCACCTTTATAAACTACATGTCAGATAATAAAACATGGGTGTTCTCTTTCTAACAATTTGTTCTGGCAACGGGAGATATATAGGGTTAGAGTGCAATGAATGTGCAGTGATCTTTATATAGTACTGTGTTCATGGTCTACTGCAATATTAACATTTTCTTTAATATTATTTTCTCTGATTCAGGACTATGGAAGGGAAAAGCTTATAGAACCAGAGAGTTATTTTCACTTATTTTTTTTAAAAACAGCCTTTAAAGTGAAATTACTAAGATAAAGTGTCTTTAAATCAATTGTGCTAATTCAACATTTTCAGTATAGTGTAGTTACCTGAATTAAAATAAACAAAAAAAAAAAAAAAACCAACAACCCAACAAAACAAACAAGAAAAGGAAAAAAAAAAAAAAAAGGCTTCCATATTCTAGTTTAAAACCCAAACCCATCCCAGGCTTAAGGATTGGTGAAAAATGCTCCCAATGCTTTATTATATCCATCTCTCAGAAAAAAGTGACATTGCAGTTTTTAAAAACTACTGGTGGAATATATCTTTTACAAATTTTAATTTTACAAATTTAATTTTACAAGGGAGAAATTGTTGCTAAAACAAACTTAACTGTAAGCATTTTATCATAATGTTTCCATTCTGAAATCTGTCTCGTGTCCAGTACTGTGAATAGTAAGAGATATCCAACTGGAGGTGTGTGCTATCATATTGAATCTTTTTCTTTTCGTCTGGATTCCTTGCTGTATTCATGGTATCACATTTCTATTATAGTATTTAAATTGCTATAAGATAAATTTTAGGTCATAACTCAAAAGGCCCAAATTTACCTTAAATGTACAAAACTGTCTCCATTATAAGATTGCCTTTGGAAACTGCAAAATATGAACACCTGCTCTTTAATATCTCTTCCTGTTTCTGTCCAGACCTGAATTTATAACAGGGAGGTCCGAGTTTACCAAATTTTCATGGAAAAAAATAATGTGCAGCCCCAATTGATGTGGGTTTTTTTGTCTGCATTATAATGCTATTAGTGACTGAAATTTTCCAGCCATCTCATTGTTGCTTTTAATGTGCACTGGATATAAATTTCAGCTAAGCTGTGAGCTGCAGCAACAATATTTTTAACTGGCCAGAAGGAGATGAGATTAACCAATTTGTTTCATATGATATTTGCAGCATTGGTGCTCATACCTCAGTTAGTGAAAAGAGGTATAATAATCCATTTCTCATTTCTATGTAGTCTGTCTTAGAGATACTGAAAAGGAATTAATGATATATTTATCTTTTCTTTTCAAATTCCCAAAACAAAACACCTCAAAAATGGAAGTAACACTATTCTTGCCATTCTTTGAGCTTTATAGTCAGAATAAAGAGTAAATGTGCCATTTGCCAAATATGTGTAAAGGATATGGTTTTCTTTCATTTTTTTATCCCACAGTATTAAATGTTTGCAACGTGGCATAAACAGGGTACAAAATATATATATATATTTATATTTGCTATTTTAATTCAATGACACAAAATTCAAGATCCCTGAGGTAAGGTTAAGCAGGAGCTCATATAGTCAGGGGTTGAAATTCAGACACTGCAGATATAATCCATCTCCCTGACACATGCAGTGCTTCATTGTGAGACTGCCAGACACAGTCTGCTGAGATGGGAATGTCACAGAATACCAAAACAGGGGGAGATGCAGTTTTGTTCATCATCGCTTTTATCTACGAATATCCGTCTAAGAGTCTACATATATAGCTGTTGCCAGACAGAGAAATATGAATGCAGCATGGAGATGCAGCAGCTAACATTCAGAGAACTGTATGGAGCATATGCTGGGAGCTTGAAATTACCTGAAGATAATTTGGGTAGTTAATCAGGTTAATTGCTTATCTTTTAAGGAAATATTTTGGTGCAGATGCTGAGTCACCACTTCTGTTGTCTAGCAGAGATAAACGATATGCCTGATTGCTTACATCTCCCAGTGAATTTGGAACCTAAATGACAAAAGGCACCCTGAAGGCAAAGAAAGTGCACAGTCATCACAAGGGAGGCAGGCAGAAAGAGCTGTAGTGGTGGTGGTGGGCAAATAAGCTTTTTCGAAAATATAAAATGCTGCTAGTCTTGCAGTTGTTTCTCAGTTTACCCACTCTGTTATGCATTTAAGTATCCATGCTGGGGACAAAAGAGGAAAAATCCTGAACCAATTTAGAGGGAATTAAGGTTCCAAAATGTGAGATGCATATGTACGTGTATCTTAGATGTATGTGGAAGTTTTCTCTTATGTAAAAAGAAACTCGACTTGGTTGTATTGGCCAGTCATATAGATTTTGGTGGATTTTCAAAAACCCATGTGAGGCAGCAAAACACTAAAAGCGTGTAAGTGCCTGGCCTGTAGCAGTTTCAGCCTGGCATGAGCATAGGCAGTCCTTCTGTAAACTGTTGAGGTCCCTGGGTAGTTATATGGCTCTAATCAGAAAGGAAGAAGGCTTCTAGGGCTCTGAAAAAATATAACCTTGCTATAGTCTCGGCAGAACACAGGCTGATCATATGACCAAAAAGGGCTAGAAGGACACGGTTGTCTGGGTTTATGTCTGGCATAGGACAAGCTTAGCATTGTGATTAAGTATTGCTGACTCTAGCTTCAAAAGGGTGTTTTTATTTGAAATAGGGTATCCTGTTCTAAATGTACAGAGCAACATGTCTGTATAGGCATTTCCTGCCAATCTGTAAAAGGCAGTCTTTAGCTAAAAGCACTACTATGACATGAATCAGCAGTTCACTGACACAGGTAAGGAACTTGAAGGAGTGGGATGGATGGATGGATGGATGGATGGTAAAGGGCATGTATCAAAGTGGCATATAACCACTGTACTGATGCTAATAGTTCCCAGGTTTGTGGCAAAAGTTTCATGAGGAATCTGCAAGCAATTAAAAGTTTAGAAGGTGGAGGAGGTGGGTTGTAGGTTGGGGAAAAGGTTAGATATTTTGACATTGGTTTAGTGCCATGTCATCCCATCCTCCCCTCCCCTGCCCTCCTCAGTTTCTGTGATCAATTAATTTCATTCTGTCTGCATCAGCTTTTTTTCCATCGTTCCTATTTTCATCAGGGTAAGTTTTCTCTGCAATATCTTACTTTGAATCTCTTTCTTACCTATTATAACAAAGTGTCAGGGTTGGAGGGAAACTCCATTACCTCAATTTTCTGGAATATGTTGCTTGTGAGGATCATTACAGGAGAAAGTCACACAGAGTTGGTATTCTTTCCTCCACCTGCACTGGTCTCAGACACACCTGGGTTCTCATGTGATAGCAAGTTCCCAGGAGCCTTGTTTTGCCTCTGTTCAGCATTAGCAACTCTTACTGCATATTTCTTCAGAAGCATACTGGTACATTGAATTACTGGGCCTAAAGATCAGAGGTAAATCTGACTGCTACTGTCACGTATAAAGGGATTAGCCTTATCTGGTTTGGTGATCTTATGAAACAAAGCTTAATATGCCATTCAAAAGTCGTCTCACGTGTTTACATTTTGTGTTAAGTCTGAAGTGGTTTTTTTAGGTGGGAAAAAAGTCCAACAAACCCAGGATATGCAGAAATAGATTAATGCTTCCATATCTAGCAAAAAATACAGGAAAAGTCTGTGTGATATTTCTGCACAGCTGGTAGGGAGAAATGCAGGCATCATAAGAGAGTTTGATTTTTAATTTAAACTATTATTTCAGGGACTAAGAGAAAAATATTTTAATCAGAATTTTATAGATGTAAGTAGTAACATCAAGTTTTTACTTACTGGTTCTACAAAAGGTTCTTTTTGTAGTTTTGTTTCTTGGAAGAGAAAGTATGTGGCAAAGATAATATGCATTTTTTTAATTTGTTTTACATTACATAGGAGAAAATCTTCAATTTGAAAATTTTCAATTAAAAAATAGGATATGTTTTTCACAAATACATAAAAAATAGATCAGTTCTACCAGTTCTGTTAATTGATTTATTGTTTTTAACACATAAAACTCAAATAGATCCCACTGCAGTTTTTCAGACTTAACCCTGAATTCAGCTTATTTACTCCTAAAACTAGACTAAAAGCCTCTGGGTTTTCTTTGTACTTATAAATAAAACTAAAATAGATCTTGAAGATATCCTGTAAGGATTTAATTTCATGCACTTGAGCTGTTCCATTAGTAAAGACTATCAAGTACATGAAATTTTGACATTTCATTCTTTAACCATCCTGTCTACCATAATAACACTTCTGACGGTAAGTTAGGTACTTACTGCCTTGTCTTGCTTCATCAGTATGCTTAAAGAATAATCTAAAAAGAATCTTTTTTGAGCTGTTAAACTTGTGAACACAAATGTATATGGAGTGATTGACAGAAACAAATGTTTAGACCTGTGAAAAATGAATTAAAGTTTTTTACAATCTTTCAGACATTAAAGGTGTTTTCCATAGAGCTTTACATTCTGTAACTTCAGAGTAAAAACAGAGTTTTGTTTTCATGTTGTATGCTCTGGCGGAAGTGCATCTGATTTCCTACAGTGTAGTGCTTTCTCACTGTAGTAGCAATGTTTTTTCCCATGTTGCTCACTTGTCTGGAGGTAGCAAATCCAGTTTGCAAACATATACATCCACATTAAATCATATATAGGAATCTATAATGAAGTTCAGTTAATGAAGACTTCAGTGATTTCTTTATGTATTTGAATAAGCATGCTAGAAAACTACTGAGATCAGAAGTTCTGAAGGAAAAAAAGGGAAGCAAAATAATAGGTGAAATCAGTGCAGAATCAACACATCAAGTGTCTATTCAAGAATTTTTGTAACTACCACGTTGAAGATTTATAATAATTTTTGGTTCACACTGTCTAAAGTGTTTTGAAACCTTAATTAGTGCTTCTAATTGTTAAAAAATTGTATTATGCTATATGATCCACATTTCCTGCAAGAAATTCCCTTCAGGAGGTGAAGAGTTTTCAAGTGGCTTCGACTTGTCATCATATTCACCTGGGGTGTTTTTCATTCACAGTATTGCTGTTAAAGCATAAATGGACATCAATAATGTTACAAGAATTATTTTTATTATTAAGTTCTCATATAAGAATATTTATTGAGAAAAACTTCGATCATCAAAAATTGAGCACACTCACTGGCCATTATCTGCTTTGGAAAGATAGTGCCTGTATGTGGTGTGTCTCATGTTTCACCCTTGTGCAAAGACACATTTGAAACAGCTTCTAGCTGCTTGTTTAAGGGCAGCCCATCTCTTCAGTTCACATGTTCAGCTAGAACACATGTTCTAGCCCACAGAGTTCTATACCTATTCTGCAAATCTCTATGTCCTTCATATATTCATAAGAGGTACTAAAAAGGCTTCTTCCTTAAGGATGTTCAGGATTTGTTAACAACAGCGTACTGAATTTTAGCCAGAAAAATTCTTACAACTCTGAGACTATTACTCAGAAATGTGGCATTAAAGCTCAAATAGAATTTACGTTCTATATCATAGTTGAAACTGACATTTAGCTAGCATGGCATTGAAGGGTGCCTATGTTTTCTCTTGAGAAAATGCATGCTTCTGTAGAGCTAACAAAATGTCCATACTTAAAAATAAATAATCATTTAATACCCTGCTGGTAATTATTCGTTAAGAATATTATGAAGCTGAAATTGAGCTGTAACTGTGTTACCAGTTTCCAAATCCTAGAAGAGATATGATCTGGCTAGAAAAAGGAGACTACCTCTCAATATTTATCCCCTTTTCTTGAAATGTACTGCCAGCCTCCCACCCTTTCTGCTCTCAAAACATCATTATTGGTCTTTATTGTTGGATAGACAATTAACTCCTATTCACTTGTAAATCTCTGGAAAAGTCAAGAAATTGACTGTGGACTACATTTTTGCTCTAATTATCGCAGTTCATGAAATGATGGATGTTTCTAATAGATCTTTACAGATATTTCTATCTATGCATTTCTGCCTTCTTGATTGTGTGCTTGCTGAAGGTACTTCTGTGGAAAGAGCGATAAGGAAAACAGCACCAGTAAAACGACTCCTTTCTAAAAAAAAAAAAACCCTGTTTAAAATAGTCTTGTCTGCTAGATATACTCAACAGAAAGAATAATAAGAAAGACTCTCTTGAACTATGTCTGTAGGCGCCGTAACTGGAAGGTGATGCTGTTATTTGTGGTGTGAATACTTCCGTGCTTTATTGGTAGGGTGTCGTCTTGAAAGCAGAAAGCCTGGACTTCTGCCACTGCCCTACTCGTGACCCTGTTATGTGTCTTGTCACCCTCCTTGTGTCTGTATGCTCTCCCTTGCTCTTGCCTTTCCTGTTGATAGCTTTGTCCCTTCAGCATGGGGACAACTCTCATAAAGCATTTGGATGATGGTATTCAGAAGAGCTTTTTTTTTTTTTGTCAGCTGCTGTGTTGCTGCAATACAGGTAATATAGATATGCACCTGTCTTTTGGGGTAGCCCCATATTGTTGTGGTTTTTACTCAGGCAAGAGCTTATTTATAATTAAGTATACTTGTAGGCTTGAATCTTTTGTGCTGATTTTTCCCCCCGAGTCCCTGTTGACAACTAATAGATCCCTGAAATTACACCAGACAGTATATTTAAAGTAATAATAAAAAAAGGTAATAACTGCCTTGGGAGGTTCCTTAATAGAAATAAGGTTTGGAAAAGACTAGAAAGTCAAATAGAAAGCATCAGACTACTTGTTCTATGGGACTGAAGCAGCTGCTGTATCACATGAGCAGCAGCCACCAAGGCCTTCAACTTGGAGGAATTCTGCTGTAATTATCCTGACTCATTGCAAACTTGGCTTTAATTCAGTAGTGTAACTTTCTGAATATTTTTCCATTAAGATGATGTGATTGTAGGCACCGCAGGGATTCATTTGGGGATATTTTACTTTTTTTTTCTCCTTTCCTACACTTTTTCCTCTTGTTATGCTAAAGGGCACTAGAGTTCCTTCTCATGTGAGTGTAACCATCATGGAAGTAAAAGAATTCAGCATGTTGTTTTAAAAGCAATGCCAAGTAAAACAATAATGATTTGCTGCTTATTGTAAAGCTTTGCCAATTTAATTATTTTTTCAGTTCTTAAGATTTATATGGGATCTTCACCAAAACTTTAGAAGACTAGAGGCAGTGTAGCATTTTCAACCCTTTCTGATCTGTTTAAGCTTCCCTCATAATTGTGCATAGTTTCCATGTGCAGTTGTCTAAAGTAGATTATTTCTGAGGATTTTAGCTGGTCTTTGTGCAACTGTAGCTACTCTGTACTGTAATTTTTGGGACATGTTGTAAAACTTTGAGCTGTGTTATCCTGCAACATCACTGTTATATTAAATTTAAATAGATGATAGCCAGCTCTTAGTCAAACTTTACTTGTTTTTTAACGCCACTGTTGACTGCTTATTTTAACCAGAGACTTTAATTTAGTGTATGTAAAAAGGGGTTGCTTAGTTTTTCTTGTAATATATCTCAATACAAAGTGTTTTATTTATTTAAGAGGCACAGAGCAAACAAAACTGAGTTTGAGTTGACTTCCTAGATTTAAACTCTTCTGCAGAGGACTTTTGATATAGGTACTTGGCATGACAGTTTATGTGAAAGAGGTTTTAAAGTGAGCATCACTTACATTAATGGATGTTGTTCTTTTAAGAGATCTGAAGGGTTTTCACTGTTGAATTCGATTTTTGTTGTTGTGGGTTGGTTTGGGGGGTATTTTGTGGGGTTTTTTTTGGTGGTTGGTTGGTTGGTTTCCTTTTTTTTTTTTATATATCCAGCTGAGGATAATTGTGTATGGGTGCCTAAGGATGCAAGTGATAACAATATATAAAAATATATTATTTACAATTGACAGCTAACTTGGAACATGTTGTACCTCTCAAGTTAGAAATATCTGCACTGGTCCTTCCAGCTAACAATAGCAGCTAATGATAGTTCACAAAATGGTAGCACAGATATAGCAATTATCTTTTGTTTTCACCTCTGCTGATAATATTTGTGTCTTCATTGCCTATAGCAGAGCAATTATATTCTATTTTGCATTAGAGGTTTTTTTAATTAGTTGATTAGTGAAGAAAATTTTAAAAAGCTTTTTGAGTGATGATTTTTCTTTCATGCATTTATGAACCTGAGTCCACTGAAGTCAGTGAAAAGATTTAACAGATCTTCCTTTCCTTCTTTTTCTACACACCCCCATCCCCGTTATCAACAGGATCGCAAAGACAACGAGGTTTTGGTAATAACTAATTGCACTATTCATGCAAAATTAAAAGAAATGAGAGGATGGCTGGCCCTTGTACTTTTGTATCTGAGGTTTTAGGCTGTAAAAGCACACAAAAATTGAGCCATAAGCAGAAATGTGCAAGCAAAGTCTAACAAGCTGCAGAACAGGTCTATGGAGCTGTACAGGAGCTGCACGTACTTAGAATGTGTGCCAGAGACAGGTATCCTTTTATTGGGCTGATGGTGCTTGACTACTTATGGCATGGACTTTATGGGGAGGTTTGTAGATCTGAAAGATCAGCACCAGGTCTGTTGCTTTTTCTTCCTTTTTGTTCCCCATGTTTTATGTTATGCTTAGTGGTTGTCATTAATATCATTCGTATTGCTGTAGACCTTGCACTAATTTGTTGTGACATTAAAACTGAAGAATACTGTAATACTACTAATTAGGCCAAAGGAAGAATGATGAAGATTTTAATAGTTACAATAGTACTGCAGATAGACCCAGTCTTTCAATTGCAATGAATTGTTAGGGCATATCCTGACCTCCTTCTACTCACTTTCTTGATACGATAATTGCCTTTTTCTTATTCAAGCTTAATATGAAGGAGTTTGATTTAAATGTAGTTTTATTTTTCAGATAACATAGTATGTGTGTGATTTACCTGAAATATTTTGGATAAGAATCTGTTAAGAAGAGTGACAGATTGAAGAAATCTAGAAAAATATAAAAAACTTTAGCACTGCTAACTTCTCAATTTCTATTTTCAAAGTCAGATTCTAGTTTGTGCACTAAATTGTTTGACAATGACAATTAGATAGAGACTAACACTGCAGAAAAAGTAGAAAAGTTGGGGAAAGTACAATATGGTAAGTCAACCTGTAAAAGTAAGTTTATGGATTGAAGATGTTCCATTTTGTGTCCTAGTTATTCCTGGATTGTCTCAGAAAACCACCAGGACACACAGAAATAGGTCAACGGCAAGACTTTAAAGTTACAATTTACTCCAACCACCATCAGCAAGATTGAATAAATAGAAAAAAATAAAAATAATTTTTATAAAGCAAGCTCAGCTTTTTTAGGCATTTATTTTATTTTCCTTAGGGAAAGAAGACAACTGGGAGATAAGGCACTGCAGACTATTGGTGTAAGCTTATTTTGCTGAAGTGTACTATTAAAGTCACAACTGGAAAAGGCAGTTGGAGAGGGAGGGAAACTGAAACTGCTTAGGAAATACACCCATAGTGGGTAGAGACTATTCCTGTAATGCCCCAGCTATCAGTTAGACCTAGGTGCAGAAATAAAATATATTTGATGGAATAATTAAACAGTTTAGAAAACAATACAGATGTTCTCTTATTTACTCTTATGTGCACCATCTAGATCTCTTTCACAAATAGTCTTGAGAGTGTGAAAACCACTGTGATAGTTCCTTTCTGACACTAGTGGATATCAGGAGAATTAAAGAGGTCTGTCAAGACTCAAAGTAAGCTTGTGCTTATTCCTGTGTGGCATGATATATATGCCCTGTGTGGCATGATATATATGCCCTCAGACATTTCCTTTAATCAGTGTTTCTTACAGAATATTATTTGAATAAGGATAAAAATGAGGGGTTTTTTATCTTTTTGTTTCTAGGTATTTTTCTTCTGCCCTTCCTCATCAGTAATTATTTTATTCCTTTATTAGTTCCATAACTAGCAAACAGTAGTTATAATAGAGAAAATGTCTATGTTGGTCTTCTAACATTGAGAGCTGAGAGAGACGCTGCTGGTTTATAACATTTCTGTTCATTCTGTTGGGTATTTGTTTTATTTCTGAATTACCTTTAAGTTTTAAGGACTAATAACATGGACAAATGCTTGCAATTCTGGAGGAAGATCGCAAAGTTTTTCCATAAGGATTTTTCCTGTCCCAGTACATACTTTCCCTGAAGTTAATGGAAGTTACATGCATGCATTGAAGGTAGAGTGTATCCCCAAAGGTTTTACTGGAAAATTTTACAATACTAAAACAAACAGAGGGTTGTGGCAACATGCTTCAATGAAAATACATGCTCAGCTTGTTAGCTCAGCTGCTCTGGTGCAGGAAAGTTGTTCTCTTCCAGAAGCTCTCTTGTCAGATGCCCATAGGACTTTGGCTCATTTACTATTTAACATTTCCATTATGCTTGGCAGAAAAAAAGCAAAACTGCCAAAATGTGATTGGATATTGAGGAAGTCTAGGTCCCCTCCAGTCTCTTGCCTTCACTTGAGGACACTGAATCAGGGCAACCTCTACATAGATTAAAAGCCCTAGTAGAGAACAGAAGTTTGAATAGGGTCTGTGGCTATGTATAAAACATGCTTTGCCTTTTTTTTTTAAATTATTTTTATTATTATTATTATAATATATAGTGAATTGGCTTTTCTTCAGAGACTAGCAATTGTACAGTAGCATAAATGGTGAGGGGAGACCTTGGTGAGGGGAGATCTTGGTGAGTGGATCAGTGACTGAACCTTCCTTGTTTTCATTCAGATGCATTTTGGTTGGTCAGTGTTCCCAAAGACCTGATGATCAAAGTAGTGTAACTGGGCACTTGCTCTGAGAGTACTGTGAACTTTCTGCAAAGGTGGCACGCATGTGCTTTTTCATAATGATTATCTATTGACCTAAATATAGTCCTTTCAAATTGAAAGTCTAAGATTGTTGGTTTTGTTTTGTTTTTATTTCAAAGCATAAAAATGTAAGGGTTGGAGGTTGAAACAGTAAAAAGGAAAAAAAAAAAAAAGAAGAATGAAGAAAAGTAATATTTTTTCATTTCCAAAGATTTTATTCCATTTCTTTATTTCCTTTCCACCTACAACACTAGTGTACATACTTAAGTAAAATAGACTTTCTGTAACTACTTAAGTATATTTAAAAAGCTAGAGTTGGAGTAGGTTTACTGAGGCTTTACAGGAAAATTGAATACTTTTCTTGTTTCAGCAGTTACGGGGACTTTGCTATGGAGCTGCTGCCCTAGTACTGTGTACTAGTATCTAGTTCACTAGATAGTAGGAGAAAACCCAGTGTGTTCATGGAAGCAGAGCTTCCTCAGACAAGTAATAGTCTAATGTCAATGTCATGCTGCAGTCAGACTCTGACAAGGTTTGCAAATATCTTGAAAGGAACTTCTCATCAGAATACTGTAAATCAAAGCCCAACCAGAACAAAAAACCCAAGTATGCAGAATGTCAGCTGCAGAAATTTGTTGATGAGCACAGCATGTATAAGCAGACGCTACTGCTATTCTCACTGGCAGGAGCAGCCAGATGGACTGGGCTGATCAACTACTTAAAATCTTGCTGAATAACCACAAAAACTAAAAATGAGTCTTAAAAACCCATTACGCATCTCCAGAGTCCTAGACTGTCTTTTTAAAGCTTCATGTCTATTTTTAATCTGTGCCAAAGACTTTTTTTAGGCATGTCTATTCTCTAAAACTTCTGTCTGGTTTTTGCCATTCATGAGAACAGAATGAGTCCTGGGGAGTGATAGGACGTAGGATGGTGGTTCAAGTAGAGAGACAGTCTATAAACCCTTCCAGCTCTGCCACAGATATGCATGGTCTACAACTGGGAAAGTCAATTGCTCTATATGTGCACTTATTTTTCCAGCTGTGAAATGGGGACAATATCTCATCTATGACATCAACACAATATAGTCAACAGGGTAAAATCTTTTTTGTTTTACATCAGACTAACCTGTGCTTTTGATGCAAAGTAATTTGCCCTTTTTTTTTTTTTTTTTTTTTTTCCTTTGCTACTGTAGTATCTCTACAATCTTTAAGGATTAAGAGGTTGAGGAAGGCTAAAATGGATTTCTCCATGTGCTGGCACTTCTACCACCATTGTGACATGGTGAAACCACCCTGCACTGGAAGGGGCATGTCACATGCAATACAGCTGCTTCCACTGTGTGTCTAAACGACCTTCAGGATCGCCGACTGGAATTTAAAGGTGTCAGAAACAGAAAGGAGCTAATCTGGTGTTGTCTGCACCTCAGTAATATTGTGCAGAGCTCAAAAAACCTGTGGCAGACATATACCTACTTCCTTGATGTGGAGGGAGGAAGTGGCAGCCTAGCTGGCATGTAAAGCAGGGAAGGCTTATCTCATACTGGGTTTCACAGGTTGACAACTGTAAAGTTACTATCTGACAATGTTGTGCAATTGGTTTATCCGGAGTAAAAATTAAGGACAAAGAAAAAGGCAAACAGCTAAAGATTTATATGAGTTGTTTGTTTTTGTTTGTTTGTTTGTTTTTTGTTTGGTTGGTTGGTTTTTTGCTTGTTTTTTTTTGTTTGTTTGTGTGTGTTTCTTTGTGTTTGTTTTTGTGTTCTTTTTGGAGTGAGAGTGGTTTTCCTTTGCCCTAGACTACCCTTGAAACCTTTAACTGTGGAAGTTGTGCAGTAAGAACTTTTCTTTCCCAGAAAAACATTAATCACCTAAGAATCAGGTAGAGAGTCACCTTTAGACCAATTTTGGTTTACTCTCTGCAATCTAATTTTTAACTCTTTTATCTTATAATAAGCCTTTCGGTGCTATAGCTGATGGGTATGTCCATTTGGACATGTTCACAGGTGGAAGATCTTCCTGGAGTTTACCAAGTTCCCAGCTGAATCCCCCGAGGCATTGCCCTTGTAGGGCAATGGGATGAGAGAGTGAGTGCTGCATTTATTATTACCTGGATTATAGCTGTGCTTTCACACTCTATCCATGTTTAGAGCCTAGGAGGAGAAGAATCTCCACAAAAGCATCCAAGCCAGATAGATAAGGGAAGTGTGCTCAAAGAAGAGGTATGGATGTCCAAAGCCACATACCGACTTACAGAGATTGTGAGAGGCACAGAACCCATTATTTTATTCTGCTTTGCAAATCAAAAACCTGTATTTAAAATTTTGCTTGGTTCTTTCTAAGATGCAGAACCAATAGCATTTAATGTCAGGAGGTCTTGGAAAGAGGTTAACAGACTATATCATAGTTCAGTGCCAGATTCTGGGAAGTCTGATTTTATATCCCTTTGTAGATCACATTAATTTTCAATAATCTTCAGAAGACAAAAAAGAACCAACAACCAAAGCCTAAATTAATTGCATGGCATAACATTCCACTCTTTCTCACTTAATAAGCATTTCTATGCATGTCTTCTACCCTGGTAAAAATGAGATATTATGAGGCAGACTCTCGACATGATTTCACTGATGTAGATCTAGAGACACCTTTGAACTTATTTTGTTTATCTGCAGTGTTCTTGTTTTTCATGTGGTGCTTTGGAAAAGAATAATTTACAAGTCTGCAAGCTGAAAGTAGTTTATGAAAAGTTTAGCACCAGGAAATAGTAACAAGTCAGGTAACTGCAGTTAACCAGGGGAAGACTTCAGCTCCATCTCTTTGTGGTTAAAGATATCAAATATGATTGTGAAATAAGGGGCAATATAAAGATGTGGAATAAAATTTATAAAAAAAAGAAAGAAGAGGTACTCTAGCAGTACTAAAGGGTATAGAGAAGACAAAATAACTTTGACAAGCTTTATCTGTTATTTTGTGATGTATGGTACATTTATGTATATATATACATATATATATAAAATTATGCCAAAACTATAGTGTTTCTGAGATGGTATTGAATATTGGCCATAAGTACTTTAAGGGTTTTTCACTAATTTATCCCTGCTAGGACAGTACCATAACAGGAGACTTGCATCTTTTGTATGTGCTACCTATCTTGTCTTGCTCAGAAGAGCAGTTTATACATCTTTGCTTTACCTATGCTATCTTCCCAAAGTCTGAAGGCCTACTTAGTTATAACTACACCAGGAAAATGTGTTCCAGTACATATATACCTTCTCTGTATTATATCTGTAATAGAAAATGATTAGAAAGTGACATACACCGACCTCTAGTAGATAATTATCTGATAAAATTGATACTTCACTTCAAAATGCCTAAAAAATTATAATGTCAGATTGATGTTTATTCCTAAAAGCATTGTGAAGAACTTCCCCTTGATCTTAGATCAGTCCATTGTCAAATTCCTTAAAGGGCACATCATTCATAAATGATACGAACTGCAGCTGTATAATTCATGTGGAGCATAAAATAAGGTTTAAAACATTTGTATTAAAAAGGTAAGGTGATCCTATATTAAATCATATTTATCACCTAATTTTTAAGTACAGAATCCTTCTGAGTGAAGTTTAGAATTTCTTACTTTTTATTTTTAGAATTTATCAAAAAAGAAAAGAAACTGTGACAATGATGTTGGCAGATAAATGGGCCCTTTTTAAGAAATCCTTGTGTTGATCTGTCATATTTTTTTTCCATTAGCTACCCCTACAATTTCTGCAGATTGCTTTCAGACATATTTTTACTAAATGTTTTCGGAAGTGCAAAGAGTAATATAAACTGCAGATTTCACCATTACTGTTTCAACATTGAAAACTCAAGGTTAATGGAATTTCTTTGTGGATAAAGAAGAAAAATAACTACATGTTAGATTAAATCACCTTGTAGATTTCACCGAATTGCAGGAATCCTAGACCATTACCATTATAAAATGGGGGGGTGGAATTAAAATTCTGGGTATATTTGGGATTTGTTTGGTTGGTTTGGGCTGCGGTTTGGTTTTTTTTCTTATTACTAAGGTGCAAACATTCTTCTTCTCAAATATCTTTTAATATATTTTTGAGAAGTGTAATAATGCTGGTTTGATATGTTAATTATTTTCTTATTATTAAAATCTTAGCCTTGACCTCATTATGAAACTTTTACCAATAGAAAGTAAAAATTGACATAAAGTATCTGGTTTAAGTGAATTGGAAATTTGCTTCTGGAGGCCTCTCTCTAGCAAAATGTAAAGCTTCACCACTAAGTGGCTTTAATCATTTAAAATCCATGTCTTTAATTAGACTTTTGAAGATCTGACAAGCGTTTACTAATAGGACATTGAACAGTGTTTTTTGCAGTATTCTTCCCAAGACTTGTTTTCTTTGAAGTGTTAGCTTCATTTGAAGAGTTATGCTTTCTTTCCTTTAACAGGGATGAAAAGTTGCAACAGTAGTTATTTCAATATAATACAAGATGGACTTTTCTCTCCCCTTTGCCTTAGTGATATGAATTGTCTATAAAGAAAACTATGAAGTTTGCTTTTATAGTTCATAGGAACTAGAAGTTAGTTGCAAATGAAAACAAGCAAGATTTCCAAAAGATTGCTTGCTCCAAAAAACATCTTACTTGATAAACTTCTGATGCAATTATTTTGTCCTTCTCTAGGTACGTACTTGCTCACACTGCACAGAAGTGGAACAAAATGCCACTGCATTATTGCTAGCACATAGCTTTCAAAGCAAGGGAAAAGTGAAGCTGCTATTGCAACTCCGAAACATGAAACACACTTCCTTTAGTGCAGGAAGAATTTTGCACTTAAAAAAAAAAAAAAAAGAAAAGAAAAGAAAAATCCATTAACTTTCCTTATAACACTTCCCCCCCCCCCCACTCTGCTGTGTTTTAAATCTTGCTTTCCTTGATTCCCAGAACAACTATGCAGCTTACTGTTATATTCTGCCTTTGTACACCACCACCCCACCTCCAACATACATGTTTCCTTCTCTGGACAGCTATTCACTCTTGTCCAGTGGAATATGAAATCACTTTACCTTTCTTGTCGCAGGAGCAGCTCCTGTTAAATGGACTTCCTCTTTTAAGACATTTCAAAATTATACCTCTCCCACCTATCGCATGGTGAACTAGAGGCCCCTGTATCACATTCATGCTATTATTGTGTTGTGTTGGTACCAGGTAGTTTCTTTCCTCTCCTGTGGACATTCAGACATCAATCCTCATTCTCTAATGCTGTCATGGTACTGACTTAGTTTCTGACACATCCTCAGCTATGCTCTTGAAGTCACACAAGACAGTGAGATGGGAAACACCTTCTTTTCAGATTCCATTTCTTGCTTATCTACACCTCGTGCCTGAAGCTGATCATGAAGTTGGAAACTGTATGAGTCTGTGGAACACAGAGCTGGAGAAGATGAACAGCTTCCTTGAGCAGAGATCCTTAATATTTGATGGGTGAACTGTGAAAATGGAGAATTGTCTGGGGTTGGTGCATTGCTGAAGGTGACATGCAGGTAACCTATGGGACAGATCAGGAAGCTGTGAGTAAACTTGATTCAGGAGGAGCTGCATCAGGGCTCACAAAGGAGAAAAAAAGTATGTTGAAAATAGATAGTGCTGAGTAAATCTATGGAAAAATAATCACTGCAGCTGAATGAAGGCCTGTTTCTGTGTGCACCCAGTCCCAGGACAGCTGTGGGACATCCCTTGAGGCATGCTCAGTGCTGCGTGTTCAGACCAAATTTTTTAGTGCATCTTTGGTGCAAGGTGCCAGGCTATCCTGAGCTACAGTTTGAGAAATGTGACAAGGGGAAAACTGCAGTGCTTTGAAAGCCTGTATAAGCATGGCTTTAACCGACCCTCAGGATGGAGGTTGAGACCTGGGGACCAGGAAACTTTCTCTTTCAGAAGAGGTGCTGTAAGAAGACATGCCTTTGCTTGTTCAAAGCACAACTGTTGCCAGTGGAGACACCTGAGGAAACTAGTTTGTGAAGCTCCTTTACAAAGCCCTGGCCCCTGGCAAAGGGAGCTGGAGCAGATTCCAGTTGATTCTGTAAACATTACTTTCCACTGAAGAATCTGGATGTCCCTTCTCGCAGCTGCAATGTGTTTTTGTGCTGTCACATAAGACCCCTTTCAGATATCTATGGAAATACATAATTCATGCTCAAAACTCTTCTCCAATGCAGTGCTGTAGGAATTCACAGAATTTAAGTTTTATGATCGCATCTGTAAAACAGTGGTCATCTCCTTGGTTTCCACTGAATCTACCTGTTGCCTTTTCTCACGTGTTGATAGTGCTTATGGATCACTGTTTCATTGTTAGAAGGCTTTGCAGAAGTATTTTCCAGGTGATAACATTAGTAATTACAATAATATTTTTATAGACTGAATATTTATTGTTTTAAGCATTTTAGATTTCTCTGCTTAAATGGTACTTTTGCACTTGTAATTTGACTGTGATAAACAGTAATAGTATTTAGGTTATAAGAATATGCAATTAACATTCATTAATACAGTTACTATTATATAGATTTTGCAGGTGTGGGTTTTTTGTTGTTGGGGTTCATTGTGGTTTTTTGTTGCCTTTTATTGTACCACATAGATAATTAGGTATATTGAATAGGATGAGGTTAAGTAGCAGAAATCTGAGATCGATAACAAATTGGCAAAAAGTTTTGTCTTGGAGCTGAAGAAGGTTACAGACTATGTCTCCTTAGAATCACTCCTAAGGTTTTTCTTTCTTACTGTTTCATAAATGGTTTTCACATAGGGAGCATGCTTGTGTGAACTGTTCATGATGTGGTGCTGGAAGTATGCAGGAGAGCAAAGATGGAAGATCTTGTTAATCCTGAGGAATGGAGAAACAGAGAAGGGGTGGATTTTTTTTTTATTATTACATGAAGCTTATATGTTTTGGGGCCAATATAAAAAGAATTCCTCTTGTCAGGAGTTTGGAAGTACTTCACCATTTGAAAGTAATGAAAAATTTGTGTGCATAAATCTTGGAAGAAAAATTGTGTGCTGCCCTTGCAGTACAAGTATGAAAAAGCAAATAGGACTCCAAGGCTCATGAGTACTTCTGGTTGTGCCTAGGAAAATATACCATCATTGTACCAAAAAAAAAAAGTGAGATTTAATTTGAAATGGCACTGAAAGAGTATAAAATAGGTAAAATTTTAGTGGTATAATTGATAGAGAGGTTACAAGTACAGGTAGAATTTTTATTTTGAGGGGTTTTTGGGTTGTTTGTTTGTTTTTTTCACTGTTCAGCAAAAACAGATAGTGAATTAAATTTACTGGAAAAGAAACCAGTGTTTATCTCTCATGCTTATGAAAGGCACCAGATGAGCTGAACAGGTTTCCACTAAGTTGGTTTGTCAGGAGAGATATGAAGTAGCACATACTGATGTGGTATTGTTGACCACAAAGACTTCATTCACCTCTGTGATGCTCTGTTACCATGCCACAGCTGACAGTATGTCCCTCATCCGAGAGAACAGGAATACCCTGCTTCAGTCTACTGAGCCCTGGTCTTGCCACAAGGCTTTAGGAGCTACTTTAAACCTTTCCCTCATGATTGTAGAACAAGACAACTTTTTAATTAAGACTTTAATTATAGAGATGTGGTGATTCTATTTGTCATTTAAAACAAATGCAGGCTTATGTTTTTATGCTCTTGCAAAGGTATTCTTTATTTCTGGCTTTATACAAGTGACTACACAGGCTATAGGAATGTGAAAATAATTTGCAAGGCCATTCTTCTTCTCCTCTTCTGACACCTACTGCAAGGATTGTGATAAGTGCCACTTTCATAGTAGGTTTCTACTGTCAAGCAGGAGACCCAGAATACAGTTTTATACCAGAGCCTGATGCAATTTCATTTCTCTTAAGCTACTGATCTTTACCACTATAATTAATTCTCATCATTCAACTTTTATATGCTTTGAACAAAACTATTGGTCTCTACAGTCACTGTTTACCGTTAATCTAGTCAAGCCTCTCACACCTACCTCCATGCCATCTAATCTATTTTAACAACAAAAAAAAGTACATAAATAAATGCAGGAGTTTTCCCAATTCAAATTAAATTTCTGTTACTGTTAGTTACATTATGTACTTAAACCCATTGTAGTTACTACTTCCTTAAATTATACTTTTCATACTGTGGAAGATGTTACATTTCGAGTAGCTTTAGGTTTTTTTACACCTCATTGATCAATCCAAGAAGTGTAAACCATAAGGGAATAATGAGCAGTTGATGCTTGAGTACCTCTTACTGGCATTTCTGTGAAACAATTTCTGTGTCAGTTTACAAGAGTGTCACTGGCTGTTCTGTTTTTCTGAACCTGCAAGGGCGATGTAACCATGAATGGGGAAAAGCTGAAGAAAAACAGACATGTTTTTTGTCATGTCTGTCGACCCTGAACCTGTCCCGTCCCCACCCCCAACGGTAAGACTAAGACCAGGGTCATCATTTTTATTTCAATTTTAAATTAGACATAAATTTTGGCTGTTTACACTGGAATGGGCATGGATACCTTACCAGTGCTGCCAAGAATAAACCATAGATAGTAATAATAATATTAACAATACATTGCCTTAATAAAGAGTAACATTCTTGAAAGCAGCAAAGGCTGAGTTTTCATCACTACCAGGAGACAACATGTCAGGTTGGCTTTTATGGTATGTGCCTCTAAAACTTGGTCCAAAGAAAACGATATCAGAAAACACTCCATGAGAATGAGAGACCACACTGGATGAAGTGAAGTAAATAATACTATAGAATCATAGAATGGTAGATGCTGGAAGGGGCCTCTGGAGATAACTGAGTCCGACTTCCCTGCCAGAGCAGGATCACCTAAGGCAGGCCATGCAGGAACAGATCCAGGCGGGTTTTAAAAGTCTTTAGAGGAGACTACACAACCTCTCAGGGAAGCCTGTTCCCTCACAGTAAAGTTTTTCCTCATGTTGAGGTGGAACTTTCTGTGTTCTAATTTGTGACAATTACTTCTCATCCTATCACAGGGCACCACTCAAAAGACACTGACCCCTTCTACTTGACACTCAGACTTCAGATATTTGTAAACATTAATAAGATCCACTCTGTCTTTGCTTCTACAGGCTAAACAGCCCTAGGTCTCTTAGTTTTTCCTCATAAGAGAGATTTTCCTGTCACTTAATCAAATTGTTGCTCTCTGTTGGACTCTATTTCCCTGTCCCTCTTGAACAAGGGAGACCAGAACTGAACACAATACTCCAGATGTAGTTTCACTAGGGCAGTGTAGCAGGGGAGCAGAACTTCCTTCAACCTGCTGGACACACTCTTCTTTATGCATGCCAGGATACCACTGACCTTCTTGGCCACAAGTGCACATTGCTGTCTCATGGATAACTTATTGTCCACCAGGACTCCAAGGTCCTTCTCTGTGGAGCTGCTTTCTAGCAGGTCTAACCCTAACCTCTACTGATGCATAGGGTTATTCTATCTTGCCTAAGTATTCATAAATTGAATAAGCTTGTGTTTGGAAGAAAAAAAAAACAAACAAACCAAAAAAAAACACAGCAGAAGATGGGCAAATTCACTATTTTCAATATAGATTAGAATCTGCTTATGGTTTATACTTCTTGGAGTACCTTTAAATGAGAAAAGACTATATCTTTCTTTTCCTGATTATTTGTTTTTCTCATCATTCTCCACTTCCTCCTCTATATCTAACAAGCCCTAAGTGTAGTTTAAGAGGGGAAGGGAACTTTTCTCTATCTCTTTATAAGAGGAACAGTTTCTGACAAATTCTCTTAAGAGTAGATTAAAGGAAAGGAATTTTGAGAGACACAGAATGAGTAAGAACAGTAACATAAGCATAACCTTCTTTACAGCAACCTCTATAATAATGAAGAAAGAAAGTTTACAGATAAAATGGTTTGATGGTGCAGGACCTAGGCTAAAATCAAACCAACGTGATTAACAAGAAGAGTACATTCTGCTGCTGTTATATTGTATGATCAAGGGTGGTTGCCGTAATAAACATAATGTGTGTCTTAAAATCTATTACTTCAATTCCTTTGTATTTCTTCTCTTTTGTTCTCACCTCTTTCTGATCATCAGCCTTTCTTCTGTATCTATGTTATCAGAAGCTGTGTATGTCCCCTCACCCCCCTCCCAAGGTCTGAGTTCAGGGGAAAAGATATCCTCTGGATGGATGGATTTAGTATTCATAGACAATATTCTCATAACTGATAACAGATTGATTTGAGCTGAAGTGCTCCCTTCCCTGTTGTCCCAAATACACATGTAGTAGGACATTTTGTCAATTATTTTAAATACTGCTTTCATAATTTAAGGTCTGGATTATCCTAATCATCTGTGCCGAGAAAAAGTTTCTGTGAAGCTTCTACCCACCCTTGATAGACCAGCAGTAAAACTGCTGTGCTTGTCCCTTGCCTGTGCTTTCTCTTCCTTCTCCTCCTCTTTGTTCTGGGGTCGGGAGGCTAGTTGAGGCAGAAGACGATGAGTGAGAGAATTAGTTTTGGGGAAAAGGTGACTTGTATCAGGATAAAGCTGTTCCTTAATTTAACTGATTAAATGGTATCTGAACTAATTAGGAAAATTAGCCTTTAGCATATGTGGAATAGCAATCCTTTCCCTATTCTTTTTATGTCTGAGCTCTTAAAATTATAATCTTCTATATGAATGTATGCATGCAGTGTATGCTGTTATGAGGCCAGACAGTTTTATTAATTCCCTACCCTGTTTAGATTGTTTCTATGTTTTTTTAACTCAAACATTCTTCTCAAGCTTCTGCGGTCAATAAGAAATTGCTTTCTATTAACTGAAACAATGTACATATGAAGTGGGTATAATCTGAGCACAATACATTGTTCCAGGCAGCAGCAATGAAAAAGCAAAGTATTGTTTACTGCAGCATAATAAAGTGGCTAGTGCCCGTGGTATCCATTCAGCTTGTATTTATTCAAGTGGTATTAGTAACACTTTAGCCAGAAGCAAATTTGAAAGGTCAAAGAGGAGAGTAAGAGTGACTAAAGACTTGGGAGAGGGAGGAAAGAGAAAAGGCTGACAAAAGCTAGGGAAGGGAAACAGGAGCTGAAGACTTCCAAAAAGGGAGGAGAGGCAGAGTAAGGTGGCTGACAAGGAAAAAGAAGGTGAATGAGCAAGACAGAAGGGAATTATGAGTATGTTTTAAATACTGTTTCACATGTCATTTTTAGTTCTTTGTTTTTGTCAGTAGGTACATAGAAGCAGGCCTGCATTAAACAGAATGGAAAATGATTTTTGCTATAGACTTATAAAATGGTGAATTTTTATGTATTAAAAAAAATTAGTTGAAGCAAAGTATGTTAGCATTCATTAGAAGGAATTACTATCGAGACTCTGTATTTTTTGAGATTTGTATTTCAAGATGCCAGTTCCTTCTCCTAGTGTATAGTTCTCTCCCTAATGCTGCTTCCTCACTTCACTCACCCTAGGCTTTTGTCACTGTTTCATTGCCTTCTCACAGGTTGCTATTTCTTCTTTGCTTCTGACTGATAGTTTCAGTGGAAGATCCCAGGCAAGAAAGTCAACAGGTTTATTAGCTCATGTTCTTTGCTGGGACTCACTTCGGATGTGAGGAACAAGCAGATAGACATGTGGAGCAGGGCATGCAATAAGTGAACCTATGTAGAAGAGGCTTCAGTGAAAACGCACGTGTAGTCCTGAAGGTGAAGAAAAGTGTCAACTTAATAGAGGGTTTGTCACAGATAGGGAGCCACTGCTGAACTGGCATTCACTGATATTTTCTGTTCCACATGAACTCCCTTTTGAATGTTTTGAATGAGAGAAGTCTTGTATCTGTGTTCTCTGCTTTCATAATTGTGGAAGCTTGTTCTTGATGTGCAGATTTAAGAGCTCTCTGTACTTATTAATTCAAGTGATCAGAAAATAAACATGCACGTGTAGTCTTTTATATTAAGTTCTGGGTGGGGCTTATTCTGGAATATGTTGCTGCAATCTGATTATATCTTTGAGATTATAATCAAAACCCCCTATCTTGCATTAGTGGTAGTACCAGTCATCAATCATTTAAGCATGTAGTTACTTATTACAGTTAATTGATTTTGTAACTTTTGTAAGTTTTGTCCTAATTCTATCTGTTTGCTAGGTAGCAAGGGGGCTTATACCAGTGCATAAGTCCTGAAAAACAATGTTGTGCATGATCTCCTATAGAAATTAAACAATTTTTTTTTAACACAAGGTTTAGAATCTAGCAACATTTTAGGAGTTAAGTTATTAATAGGTGTCCTGCTCAGCATTCAAACTTTTATTCATTTTTGTATGCTAAAAAATAATAACTGTATCTGTGGTTAAAATACAAATGATTTCCAAAAGACTTATTTGTTCAAAAGAATTAAGGGCTATATTCAGAACTGCATAATAACACATTCTGGTGCCTATTTGTAGCCTTAACTGTGCAAGCACTGTTCAGCCAAGATCTAACTAGAGGTTTTTATTAGGTGGTATGTTTCACTATTTGTACCGGGGGTTGTGAGTATTTTTTACCCATTCTTCAAAGTGAAGATCCTGTGATAATAGGTCACAGTAATCTTGTTTTGCAGAGCAAGAATAAACATCTAGTGGATTTTTGAAATATTCAGAAGTTCTCGATCAGTTGCTAAGGTACTGACTGTAGTGAGAAAAAGCTCATTTTGGCCCTACTGGAAAGGTTGACCTTTTGTTTTATTTTGTCTAGTTATGGTCATTTAAGAACTCAGATGGAGTCATATAATAAAAGTAAAGGAGAGAGTATCTGTTAACTGAAAGTTACCCCTGGACAAACAACGTAGCTGAAATAATTGTTAATTCAGTATCAAGACTGAGGTTCAGAGAGGGAAGCAATTGACCTTCATTTGTACATGTAAGACTTGAAAGTTTGGGAGATTTTTTTTTTTTCTCTTAATGGATCCACATTCTGTAAAATGCCAGTTTTATCTAGAGTTGTAGAAAATTATAGCTTTAGAGCTTCTCAAAGTTTATTAGGTTAAGACTGTAGGTCAGAAATAATTGTGAAGAATAGGAACGGAGTAGATTTCTTTGCTTCCTTGCTGATGTTGCTTCTTGAGCTCACCTAAATATTCCCTGGCTGACTCTTAACTTGCTTCCAACCAAATAAAAACTGCTTGTAGACAGAGTTGGAGTACATCAGAATTTAACTCTCATTCTGAGTCTATGCTTAATACTCAAGGAAATGAGGAATTGCTTCTGAAATTGGAGTTTATTTCTTTGTAAAGATTGTTATTTGAAGCTACTCTAGACTCAGAATTTGAGAATACTTTAGTGGGCAGAGTGAGACTGGATTAAGCAATAAATTCAAAGTGCTATGTTATAGACATTAGGCATGCAGACTGAGGTTTTTCAGAGCAATTTAGACAACACAGATACACAGCCCCTATAAAATGTAATAGAAGCCGCACACTTGCAACTCCAGCATAGTTTTGAAAGTCTCTGCTGTAGTGACTTTATGACAGCATTTTGAAGCAATTTTGCGATCCTTTTGTTTTCTTGTGCTGCAGTTGACCACAGACTTTTCCTGGGATATTGTGATTGGCTTCAACATTTTCATAGCCTTCTAAAGTCAGAGTCAAATTTCAAATATTAAAATATGTAATTTCTGAAATGCTGTGGCTTTAATAAATGTAAGGGACAGGGGGTGGGAATAGAAAACAAGGTCATGACCCAGGTTAACCATGATTTTGATAGATTAAGTTTATTTTAGCAGACTGTGCCTCTCTGGAATGAAGACCGGTCTTTTTTGAATGGGTCATATTTTCTGTAACTTCCATTCTGGTCTGCTTCCTACCTGTTGTCATCTCCTTGGTCTCAAGAAAGACTACCTGACTTGTTTTTGTAAACCTGATGACAGAATTTGGACAAACAGGAAGGTAAGGAAATCACTATGCTCTTAGTTCTAGAAGCCAGGCAAATATAATCCATATTTCAGGCAACATTTGGCTTTAATAATTGTTCTTCAAAGGGAAAGGACATTGCCCAGACAGAAAGCAGCATTCATGGGGAAAGAATCAGAAAAGTGGAGAAGGTATACTCAATCCTTTGAGATTTATTTGTGCAAAAGTTAGCTTAAATGGAAAACAGAAACTACATACTGATGTATAATTTTTTGATGGTCATAGCTTAGACAAATCCCTGAGGATAAAATTCTTAAAGAAAATAAGCAACAAAAGAAATAAAATGAAGACAAAATAGTCTCAAGTCTTTGTAAAACAGTCTTGAAGACTCTCCAGAAACTACATCTGTTGTTGGATGATGAAAAAGTACACAATAAACAACCAAATAGCAATGCCATTGGCATGAAAGAATACCTTTTCAGATAGTCAAGATAAAGTTGTGAAACATAATAACTACCTCTTGTGTCTGTAGAACTTAGTGCTTTACAGGATAAAACAAAGAACAACCAAAATCCCTTTGAAGGTGGAGAAAGCAAGTGTATAGGTACAATTTATTCAGGGTTGTGTAGTAGAGCCCTGACACAGCTGGAAATTGAACCAAATTCTATAACTTGTCCCTTGTTTGATAAGTCATATATTTCCTTGGCATAGTGGAGCAAAACTCTGTCAGGTTTTTTGTGTGCTTTCTTGCTGCCATTTTCTTGAAGATTCCTGAAGAGAGAATGCACAAGTGTTTTGCTTTCTACTGTCACGTAGCTGTGCAAAATGATTAGGCTTATAATTGGACCTAGCTGGTATTATCTGATTAGTAATTTTAGGCATATAGAAACTGCCCATTCCCTGTTTCCATTCTTTTAGCACAATGACAGTAGGATTAGTCAAGTGCATAAGTGCTGGATATATAAACCTGGGAATTCAACTGGTGGAAGAGGATCATGGGAGGCAGACTTAGCATGCTAAATGTGTGTTTAATACTGTTCAAACCTATTGTCTTAGAGGATAAGGGAGAAGGAGGAGGATGGATGCACGGGGGTAGTGTTGACAGGATCTGAATGTGCTACAGCCCTCATGGTGGTTGCAGCCTACCCAGGCAGCCAAAGTCCTACAGAAGTTCAGTTGTTGGAAGCACAGATCAGCACTTGCACGCCTTTGGACTTTCTCTTTGGAACCACTTAAGCAAACATTTATTATATTTTTTTTCTTGGGACAGGGGGAGTGAAACATGAGTGAAGTGTGAGTTACAGATGAGGTGAGGACGCATTAGTGCAAGATCTGTAAATATCTGAAAAGCAGGCTCACAAATAAGGAGTGTATGAAGACCTAATTAAAAGCTTTGTAATTTTATTAATGTGTATGTATTTTACTTCTTTCAAAGTACAAGGTGGAGATATTTTTAACTTGAAATCATTGACTCTTCATGTAGTCTCAGGGAACCTGGACTGTAAGCATCCTCATATCTCACTCAGGACAAGTCAGTCTAGGGTCAGGATATGTTTGGGCTACTGTCACTGAAGCAAACACAATTTAAGTAGTTTTTCTCTTATTTAGTAATGTCATAGACCTGTGTGAGAGCTATAAGCCAAACTTAGGTACCATCCTTATTATTTTTACCATGCTGAGTTAGTGTTTGCTATCTTTGCTGAGAAAGGGAGTTAAGAGTGAGTTACATTACAGTAACACATAACTGTTTAATATGCAGACAGGAATAGTTAAGTGGCAAGGCCAGAATGTTACATGTCAAGGTTTATTTCTTTACTGTATGATAAAATTTCTAGACAGCTTACCAAAAATCACAGACAAATAGAGCCATAAAACACTTCTAGTCAACAGTTTAGGCTTGGAGTGACCATGCCTGTAACCTCCTAAGTGTTAAAGCTTCCTGTGAGATGCACGTGTTCAGCAACCATTGTCTTAATTTTCTGACTTCAGCCAGACTTTTGTAATTGTCTGTGGAAGGAGAGAAGATATGAGCAGTTTTTTCCTGACTCATAGTCTACATTCAATTTATAGTCTACCCAACAGCTAGAGAGGGAAGGATCCAGACTTAAGCACTTTCTTCCCTGGATTCATTTTTATCTCCTGTGCCTGTGAGAGTGCAAAGGTGTCTGCCAGTGCAACTGTTTGATCTCCCATGTTGAAGTCCCTCCTTTGCATGCATTCACTAAAACAGGACTAGATCCCAGTCTCCTGGGAGAATGCCTTCGGCAGCGGGCAAGCATAGACTTCCTTTTTGCTTTTGCTTCAGGTATTTTTGTGTTTCAGAAAGAGATGAACAGGAAAGATTAAGGGCATGGGTGAAAGTTGGATGTATGCACATTAAGCTTGAGGAGTTACATACCTTTGTGTGCAAATTACAAAGGAAATCTGAATGCATCTGTCCTGTTGAAGGCGGCTTAATTATGCAGGGACTTTATGTGCCTTTGAATAAAGAAACATCTGAATCAGATTTTAAAGTTTTAGATGCATAAGGATGCAGCTCTCAGACTGAGAATCTTTAGTTGTGGGGTTTTTTCCCCCTCCACATGTGAATAAAGATATCTCAAAAAGTTGGATCCTGTTACTTTGCCAAGTCTCGTGTACTGTAACTACTGCTTGTGATACTACTAGTCTATTCTTTTAGTACTGCTTTTAATGATTTCTACATTGGGTAGCACATCTTGCTGATTTAAAGGAAGGAAGATATGCAACTAGGAATGCATGCGGTTTGTGAGTGTGGAGACCTATATTTTCAAAGTTGTTTGGAAAGTATTTGCATTCTGCCAGTAATGATGTACTAATATTCAATAATACTGTGTCATCATATATTAACTGATTCAATATTGTGAAACTCATACTACAAAAAAAAAAAGGTTCTCCATTCTCTGCCATGAAAATGGAAACTGCCTGTTGGGAATGGAGGAAAGCGATGATTAGGTTTTATTACTATGAGTAATAAAAGCTGAATGACCTGGTTCACTGACATTCTGCTCATCCTGAATTTTTAGCACGTTGGTAGGATTTAGTGACTTTTAGTACTTATCAAGATTTAAAAGGACAAGCATAATAACTTCATATTCAGTGAAATTACTAATTTTAGAGATTGTTACCGTAATTTTAAACAACAAGGAAAATAGTTATAGGCATATTCTGCTGTGTCATTGGAGACTTGAGATATATGAAACAGGTAAATGAAGAGAATGAGATAAGATGATAATGCTAATGTCAAGTTGTAAATACATACTCTGAAATGTAATTTTTTTTGGTAGTTTTTAAAAGTCAAGGTTTAGGCTTATGACTGTCCTCTAGACCTATAACAGATGCTCACTGTTACCACTGATGCTGTGGAAGTCCCAAACTGGACACAGAGGTAGATAGGAACCAGATTCAGCAGCTGGATACTGCAACTGGATTCAGGAACATACAGATCAGGACTGAAGACATAATGGACAGAGTCCTCTTTGGACAGTGGTCATTGAAGAAGAGAGCCTGGCCCTTGAGATCCCTCAGCTTTATACCAAATATGGCATATATGGGATGGATGACTCTCATCAATAAGTTCAGGGTCACCTGTCCTGGATACTGCAGGTGTGACCTTTTACTTTCTGCACCCCCAGTGTGGTACAAAAGAATTAGCAGTGACCCTGGTCACACACTGATTTTTGGTAGAAACTCTAAACATTGAGTGTCATCACTGCTAGAAGCAGACACTGTCTGCGAAAATATGCTGCTAACTTCAGAAAGTGAAGTTAGTTACAAGAGATTGAGCTGAAAAGTAAAATCACTGAAATGAATTAGTTCTGTTTTAACTCAAATCAGGTCATTAAGCTCTCTGTGAATGTTACTTCCTGTTAATCTCATAGATTTTTTGTTTTACAAAAGAATACTAATCCTTGCTTTAAAGGAGTGGGGGGAAAGGACAAGTATCCCATCATCTTGTGTATGGTTAAAGCTATGATACAGAAAAATGGTTGTGTGCAGTTAGAGTTTCACCTAGTGATTGTAAATTTGTGATTTGAAAAGGGAATTACAAATTACTTGATAGAGAAGATGCTTTTCAAATAATTACTCAGCAAATGAAGACAAAAAAGATATACAAAGTATTTAGAAGAGAGTAGACAATGAAACAGACATGGTGATCTTGAGGTTATGACCCATGTTTCTGGATGTTTGAGTTGAATGTGTGGTCTATTCAAAATGTGTTAGGACTGAAAGAGAGGAAAGTTAGCTTATCTTCTAATTTGATGAGATCTTTAGGCACAATGATAGGTGCTCTGTTTTATTAATATGATGACCACTTTGTTAGGATTTTGCTGTTACTCAGACGTAAGTGCTAATGGATACTAGTCAAGCAAATCGCATAGGAACTATATTTGGAACATCTTTTCATGGGTTTTAGAGTGCTTGCACTTCCCTCCCATTGTCTCATTTCTCCTGTGTCTTGAGCAAATATCTCTCTGGAGTGTTCTATAATTGTGGGGGAGAAGCTGAATAGCTGCTTATTAGCTAGTACAAAAAGAGTGACAGTAGAAATCAACAAGCCAAAATTTCCAGTAGATACATGAGCTGTTTATAGATCAAATAGTTGTGAGATTTTTTTTCCTTTAATATTTCCAAATACTGTCAGACACAAAAGGAAACCAATATTTTCCATTGGGCCATTGTACTTTGCTAATACTCTCATTTGTGGGTTCCATAATTAGCTTACAAGAGTATTAGACATAAACGTAGAAATTGCCATGCTTATGAACTGAGATTGCTCCCTGCTCTTAGGGAGATGCTGTAACTATTCCAGAATAAGAGCTTTGGGAAGGGCGCAAGAGGACTGTTTGCAGCTATTTCTGATCTTTCTGGACAACAAGAATGGAAGAATAAAAAGTGAACTGAAAAAGCAACTGGGACAGAATACTTCTATTTATGCTTTACGGGCACTGAAGGCTTTTACAGCATGGGTGCAAGCATAGAAGATATGTCAGTGTCAAAAGAAAGAAAATTCCAGTAGATACATCAGTGCAGCTGTGTTTCCAATAAGCCTTTTTTTTTTTTTTTTTTTGTATTCTATATTTCATAGTATAGTAATACAGGTTTGTGGGCAAGGGATAGCCTTACCTAGAAGTAGAATTATTAAGAATCAAGACTGGAAGAAATAATTTCTTCTAAGAAGAGATCTATGTGTATGGGAGTTGCAAGAAAATCTTCAGAGAAAGATGTAATAGATTATAAAAAAAATATTGAGGTTTGATTGTTCTGTGGTGTCAGAGACCTGCTGAAGCTGAGGAGTGCTCGACAGTGAATATTTCTACTAGAAGAGGAACAAACCTGAATTTGAATTCAAGGTGATAGGAAAACTATTAAAATTGAGAGTAACGACAAGCTTTATTTATCTGAGACAATATTAGTTAGGGCTCTTAAAAAGCTTGTGGAGCTGAAAATTAACAAGGAAAAAAACCATAACCAAACAGTAAGAGAGATAACATCTCAAAAGAACATTAAAAAGATTAATAAAGTGTCTGATAGAAGCATGGCTTACAATGTAGTGGGGTTTTCAGCAACAAAGAGTTACGGTGACAGATGCAGCCATGCTCATGTGGTGCAGGACAATGCGTTGCCTTCTGCTATAGGAGGAAGCCAACTGTAAACTGGCCTATCAAGCATGTTAACTTCTACAAAATCAGATAATCTTTCACAAGAAAGTTAAAAAAAAAAATCTTTTTAGATGTCTAGAACTAGAAATACAAAATATCATGAAAAAGATATCCTAACTGTGCTCTGGATAATAAACATGAGAATGAAGGTAATTTTTTTAACTTGAGCTTGAATTAGCTCCTTTTCAGGTCAAAATGTTTGTCAAAGCAACTGACCCTTTTTGTCTAGACACATTACTGTTACTTTAAATACCTTTTTACTGCCAATTATTTTCTTGAAAACCTCAAAGTTCTGTTTAAATCCTGCGAGAACATCAGGATAGTATGGTATGCTTGTTTGCTGTTTGTCATTCTTTTGTGTATCTTAGCTCTACAAAAAAAGAAATCTTATTTATAGAAGGTACATAGAAATTTGATTATGTCAATATTAAGACTGTTAAAACAAGAAACTTCAACTCTGAGCTGTTCAGATCATGATTCTGACGCTTCAGTTTTAAGTTCTGTGCATAATATTAAATTAAATTTCTAGAGATTTATATATGAATAAACTACTAATATGTATGTAATCACTAACAGGAGAAATCCAAATTAGTCAACCAGAATCTTGGTCACTTTTGGTTTAAATTATTCAAGCATATTACTTTTATTTGGCTAGAGCTGTGGTAGCGGTTTAACTTTAATGTGTATGTTAGCTATGGCTTGAGAAGCACATCTGCATTATGCATCTTACATCTACACTACAGTCCCAGTATTTTTTGTTTGACATGAGTAATCTTACAAGCATGTTGTGCTTAATACCTGTACTTGCCACAAATAAAATGTGTGGATAGCTGTATCTGTGGAGATCTAATTAATGCAGAACAAACAGAATTTTTTATTATCAGTTGGATGTAGATTCTCATGAAAGCAATCAAAATCCTGTTTCATGGAGTTGGCCTTCATGAGGTACCTTCAGATGCTCACCCAGCCTGGGCACAGGAGACTTTTACTGCTAGCACAGCAGCATGAGCCCAGGGCTTCCTTGACGTGAGGGAGCTCATAAGCAGGTCCGAAAGTGTAAACCAGCTCTCTTGCCCTGTCTGCCCACTGGCAGAGCCAGAGGGAGGAATATTTGTTCTTTTGGTGTTTACAAAATAGAAGCTGCCCTCTCAATCAGTAGTGTATGTATATCAGTAAATATGAACAAGCATATATTGTTCAACTGGGAAACAGATTTCTAAAGCCCATGGGCAAAATTTCTAACATGCAGGAAGGTAAATTAATTGAATATAGGTCTACTCAGCATTCATAAACATTAATATGCTAATGCACACAGATTAAAGTGTGTCAACACAATGAGAAGAAAGTTGTGGTGTAACCAACATCACATCAAATTATTTCTTTCTTTTTCTGTAGATGCTAAGGGACCTAGTTAATTTTAAACATTTGCTCTGTCCACAGAGCTGTAGAAAATACCAGATTTGGGGTAAATAAAAAATAATGAAAGAGGCCCACAGTCTTGCCTGTCTCCTCCATCCCAGCCCCTGCATTGGAAGTGCAATGGTCTAGCTCTGAAAGCAATATACAAATGTGCATCTAAGGAGCAACATTTAGACTTAACTAAATGACCACTCATTTAAATACCTTCTGTGTCATCCCGTGGACTGACTCTTTTTAAAGAGACGATAGCACAGATTAGGATTACATGATCATAAAATTAGTGTAAATGGGATCAGAAGTAGACCCATTAACTCTAATTGGAGAGTGTAGTGTGATCTTCTTTCATTGCACTGTACACAGGCAGTATGGCTGTTATTCTAAGTGACAGACGCTTGTTTTCTGGCGCTTAATGTGAACATAGAATTAATGGCAATGTGTCCAAGAACTGATATTGCTACTATATGGCACTAGTTTAGCTTGCTTTGTCCTCAGCTTCTACTCAGAAAAGGATTCCAAAAAGACAAAACAGCTCAGACTCCGTGGAATAATGGTAGTTTCTGTCTTGTATCACAAACCATTCCAGCCTAATGTGTCAAAAATCAAGATTATTAATGACTTTCAACAGATTGCACATTTCTATCAGTGTATAATATTTGTTCCTCCTGGAAGCAGGAAAATTCTGTAAACAGATTTTTGCCTGTCTTTAAACCTTTCACTATCTCACTAACCCCCGAGGTTTAATAGCTGGTAGACATCTGTAGGCAAAAGTAAGAGATACGAGTTCATCAGGGATCTGCATCATGCTTCCAACATGTGGCAACATGAGTGCCTCTTCACCATCTGTTATTTTTGTGAGGATTTTATTATGTAAATGGCAGTACACACTGTGCTCTCTAAACAAAGGAAAATGATTCCCCTTACAGTATGTTGTGACTGCCAGGCTTCTGTGTCAGACCTGAAACAAATAATGCAAACAACAGAAAAGAGGCAGAATATCTTGAGTTCTTCTACTTGTCCTTCCAAAAGGGAGCAAATATCTTCGGGAAGAATTTGTTTCTTACATGTATTGTGACTCATAAAGACATGTAGTTAATGAAACAGCAAACTGTAGATGGATGAAGTTAAATCAAGGTGAGGTTTGAAGGCTTAAAATAGGTTGAAGAGACAGCGCTGCAAAACTATGGAGAGTCCTAAAACTGTCTGGTCTCACTAAGAGTCAAAAACATGAATCTGGGCCCCTAAATCATCTGTAATAAAGTATTGTTGTGGAATAGTATGCACTACATCCTGGTTTAAAATTTTACATTAAATTACCAATTTAAATTGAAATGTAATTATCTTAACTGGCATATTTCTGGCAGCTGTGATGAGAAAAAAACCCCACAATTCCTATGATACACTGGATCAAGTAAAAACCCATAGGAGTTCTAACACTAGCCTTTAATCAAAGTCTGCAAAGACACAAAGGCTTTGAGCTAATCTATGCCAAGCCATGTTGGACAGCATGGCACTGCCTAGAGCATCCTTCTGGTGGCATTTAAAGCACCTGGTGCCCTAGGAAAAGAAATTGTATCCAAGGCTGTAAATTCTGTTTTCCTTATACCCATCTACCAACCAAAAGAAGCTGCTCTGATATCCGTTTAATATTCCATGGGAAAGAAAATGCACCATTAATTTTATTAATTTATTTATGTGACACCCAAGTGATTAACTAAATACACACTCTTCCTCATTATGTATTTCATGTGGTTTTATATAATTAGATGATTGTTGTGTTCATTGATTTAGCTCAAATCTTAATTTGATAATTGGAAAAGGTATACACTGGGGATTATTTGTTATTCCAAGCAAACTTAAAAAGAAGTAACTGAAGTCAGTGTCATACTTGACCAAATTGATGGTTTAAGACTGTTTGGTTACTTCCTGCATTGTCTTTCCATCCTTTCTTACACTTGTATTTGTCAGCTTTTCCTGACTTAATTATGATTAAGTGTTGAACTTTACAGATAGCCAGCTGCAGGTATTGCTGTATTGATTAGTTGGTTTTATGAATGTGTTAAATTTTGTGGTTGCAACAGGAACATATTTTGTGATAGAGCCCCTAATAGCTGGAGAGGTCCACCATGAATTTGTCAAGCAGCTCAGCTTTAGCAGATATTCCTTTTTTTTCTTTTTTTTTTTTTTTTCCCTATTTATCCATTTACATCAGATTTTCTTAAGGATACTTCTGAAATGTTTTCATGCTAAAAGTCAAACCTGTGTTACTTTTTAAAAGGTGGCAGCAGGAGCAGAGAATGCTACTACCACTTTCCCTTGTAAGCACAAGTACTACAACGGACTCTTCGGGATTTTGGTGTTTGGTCATTGTTTGGTTGGGTTTTTTTTTTGGTTGGGTTTTTTTTGTTTGGTTGGTTTGGTTTGGTTTGGTTTGGTTGGGTTTTTTTTTGTTGTTGTTGGGTTTTTTTGGGGGGGGGGGTGAGGTCCTTAAAATCAAACTTTGTGATTTCTGTTCACACCTGTTGTTATGTTTTGTTTGCAGAATTAGACATCAGTGGTAGCCATACTCCAGTTCCTCAAGTTAAACACTTTGTTCCAAGGTTGCAAATATGACACAAGCTTGCCTTCATCATTGAAGATGTCAGAAACAGTTTGAAATAAGTTAAAATATTGAGTAAATTTACTGTGCCATAATCTTGCCCTCTCATAGTGCATAACAAGAATTCAGTCATTGGCTAAAGCTAAATTTTTATGTACGTGGTCATCAAAGCAGCTTAACAGATCTTTGTGATGAGAAATGGTACTGAAAGTGAGGAAGAAATATGAAATATATTCATTTCCATCACATTTTTTAAATTGCTACTTCATACACATTTCTGAATCCATCCTCCTATTCTATGAACAGTGATATTTTCATAAGTATCATGGATAAAGCTTTTAATTTGTGTCTGGCTTACCTCCATTTGAAGTTTATTATTCTTTCCACAGTGACTTGTGCAGATGCAGAGTCCTTACTTATAGTTACAGTTTAATTCAGTTTTATGCTATACAGTTCCTGTCATTTCTCCACCACAGTGTGTTTTAAACATCACATACATGCATATATGATACTAATAGTTATTCTATATTCTGAAACTTAGAATAGATGTCATTCTAACAGGAATGCCATTATTCCTCCTTTTGAGTTACAACTTGTTATATGGATGTAACTATAATTAATTATCCAAATGTAATGTACTCTATTTTTTTTTTCTACCAGTTTGTATATCTAAACTAATGGGGAACAGTTACATAAAAAACACTCTATGGATGAAGTCTTCATAACTTTAGAAGACTGGAAATGGTGCTATAAATATAGCAAACAGTGGTTTACCTAGTCATCTCTATTCTGTTTTTGAGAATTTTTAGGTGTAGGGGTAGAAGCCCCTCTTGCACAGGATTTTCTGATCTGAACTGGAGCTGAAAAATAGGAGAAAACCCACCCCCTTCTAGCCACAGCCACAGTAGGAGGACTTCAGCTGACCAGGAGTTGTGCCCTGCAGTTGTCCCTGACGCCCAGCAGAGACCGAGAGTGCACACCCACCCCCCCCCCGGCGCCTGCCCCGGGCAGTGGCATGCTCCAGC
>JANHFX010003043.1:0-40000 GCA_027560015.1 Chloroceryle amazona
GGCCCGGGGGAGCGGGGAAACTTCCTCCCCCTGCTCCCGGCGCCCATCAAGGGGCGCGAAGTGCCTCTCCGCCCTGACTCCCCCCGCCCACCCCTGCCCGCAGCCTCCGGCACCCACCGTGGGGACCCCCGGGAGGAGGGAACCTCACCCCGGCCCCTGCTAGGGAGCAGTAGCTCTGTGTAAGTACAGCATGATTTTGAAACAGCGTAATTTTTTATTTTATTTTTTTTTTAAATCCTTCCGCCACCGCGGTCCTCTCGGACATCTCTCAGATGAGTCTTAGTGCTAAATCCCCGTGCAGCTGGGAAGGCAGAAATTTGGGGAGGAAGCTGGCGATTTGAGCCTGGAAATGCAACGTCCTTCAGCAATCTCCTCGTGAAGGAGCGACCCAGCCTAATTTGGCCTTTTTAATTTTAATTACATTTTTACACTACCATTTTAAATTATTGAGCCTGCGAGATATTTTCAGCAGGTACATTTAATTACAAAATCACTTTAAATTAATTCCATAATTAGACTTGGATTGCTGGAAAAGTCCTAAAGTAAACTGCTTTGCTGTAAAATTAACTTAGCTGTAGTAATGAGAGCAGCTTCACATTTCTACTCCAGCATGGTATTTGTGTTGGGGGAGCAAGCCATTTTATGATTGAATTGCATCACTAATGGCAGGCAGAGCCCAATATAAAAATTGACTGAGCTGCTTCTTCTGCCAAAGATTCATGCCAAAATTTTCTAACTTGAATACCTAAGCCCAAGCAGCTCCAATCCTGATGTGTTCTCTGTCACTGAACATAGATTTACAGAAATACAGCTGAGAGGACCTCGAAAGGTCGTCTTGGCCATCCTTCTCCTGATGTGATTCAGTTCCTATGTGGAGATGATAATGCCATTTTCCAATAGAAATCCCATGACTGCAAATGTGATTCCAGCTAAACAAGCTTTTAAACTGTTGCAGGCTCCACGAATCCCTCTTTAGAAATCAATGGCTTTTTTTTTTTTTTTTTTTTCCTGCAACTGCGTTACCCTTGGTTTCCTGGCCAGCTCGTGTTTCAGAGTGCGTGATGCCATTCTGCCTGTCCTGTACCTTCCTCGCAATGGGAGCCAGCTCCTCTCCTCTAACCTCCTTAAGGCTTGATTAGCAAAAATGAGACTGTTCCAAGGCCCCATCCTACCCAAGGCTGTGTATATCCTGCAGTTGGATTGTCGGCATTTATTTAGCTGATGAGTGCAAGAGGTTCTTCAAAGTATGGTTTATGTCTCCCTTGAATGTAGTAGTTTTCATCACAGCCTGCAATAAATTCTTATGTGATGTTGCTTGTGATTAATACCCCTGCCATTCACCTTCGTAGTGTAACTAATTCTGTATCAAATTCCATTTGTAAGGCATTTTAGGATCTTTCAGTAATTATTATTTTTTTGGTCCAGAGTCAAGGAAAAGGCAGTACACTGAATGGCTGTGCATGGGTAAAAGAACCAGTGAAAAATATTCGTTGCTGTTCTTAAGCTACCATTGTTATTATTTTCTAGTGTGTTTGTGCTCAGAAGGTAGGCACTGTATAAATACTGGCAATACCAGTAAATGTACAGATCTTTTATATGGTAGAATATGTGGTAGTGGTTCCTTTTTTTTGAACCTCAGTCATTCAAGTGGTAAAAATAATGGACTTTGTAATTAGGACAGAGGACTGTGAATTAGGATCCTTCCTATTTAGACCCGGTTGTATCTGTGAGCAAGCTTACAGTGCTTACACAGCTTGCTGTGAAGGCTCAGCTTTTGGTTCCCCAGCCTGTGACCCAGAGTTTGAGAACTTAGAAGCAGCTGTTGTCCTTGACCAAAGTTGTGGTTTCCTGGGACCTCTGAAAATTTTGATGCTGTAGGACTCTCATTTTATGGATTTGTGTATTGAGACAGAATGCACCCAGCGTTACTGACTGCTTTGGAAAATGTAGTTCCAATCTCTTTCTATCTTCTCATTATCTGTTAAATAAGGATAATCATAGTTCTCTCAGACATTTGAAAAGAGCTTTGATGGCATTTAATGAAAATACTATGAAGGTGGAAAGAATTTGTTTCAAAAGCTTTAGAAAAACAGCAGTGACAATATCCTGAAATAAAAAATATCTCACATATTAAAAAATGAAAATGAATGGTCGAATGTTAGTTTTTCTATAAAGCAATCCACAGCTTACATTTTGGATCCCATTTATAGCTTCCTCCTTTCCTTAGCTGATACCAGGATTTGGCTCCTGTAATAATCCTGTTGTGACTTGTGTGACTCCTTCTATTTTATATCTGACTAAGCTCTATTGATTGTCACATTCTACCATTTCACCCCAAATCAATACTACTTATAACTCTTCTTTTTTTTGTGTCAATAACCCTACAGAGAATAACTCTGTTTATTACATTCTGACTTTCTCAAAAGTGGATCTAGCAGAAAATTTACTGTAGAAGTGAACTCAAATGAACAAATCTTTCAGCTATCAATATACCTTATTCCTCCCTGATGTATTTAACATTGCTGATACCAAATCTCTCATACTTCAGCTTGTGGCTTTCATCTAGCATCTTTGTTTAGCTTGCTTTTTGGTATAATTCCATAGTGTAGGAAAAAAAAAAAAAAAAGGAGAAAGAAAACAAGAAAGGAACAGGGTGGGAATGCTAGCAAAAGTAAAAATGAAATGCACAAGTGGATGGAGCTTATGAGAAGTTGTTTTAGGGCATTGTAGAGGTCACTTATACCTGTAGTATGGAGGCAGTAGCTGTAAGAATATATTTTTACATATATTTCAGATTGTGGGGAGGGAGGAAAATATAAAAGGAGAAGGAGAAACAAAATTCAGTAAGCTTCTAGTTTTGAGGTTTGTTGTTTGGCCTTAGAATTTTGTCATTGTATCTGGACATCTCTGGGGCGCACGCCTGCTTTATTGTCCTAGGTCAGTTGGATGAGCTATGTTCTTCTGCAGTGTCTTCTGCATGGCCCTATGGAGAGGCTCAGGGCTGCAACATGCGTCTCCATAGGTTTGGACAGGGCTACTGGCTGTCATATTGTCTTGCCTCCTGGCCTCAAGTAGGGTCAGATGCACTTGTCCTTGCAAGATGTTGGTTTGATCGTAAGAAGTCTCCACCTCTCCTTTAAGCACCCTCTGCCAGTGCTTCATCACCTTTTCCACTAGAAAGATTTTCCTAGGTCCAACCTGAAGCATCCTTGCAGGTATTTAAGCCTGCTATTTCCCATCTTGTTCACATCAGATGTTCAGCAGAGCTGCTGCTCCTAAGCTTTCTGTCTGTCTTTTGAGTTCTGTTCTGTCTTTGATCTTTTGCTGCAGAAATGCTGGCTTCAGTTTCTTCAAAGACTGCATGACTCCAGTGTCTCCAAACTTTTCCTAAGTCTAGATTGCTGGTCATTCAGACCATATTCATTGCCAGTGCGGAACAGAGCTGAGGGATAGCTGCCCGTGCCTCAGAGGCCCTGCTTCTGTCCTGGCATCCTGGGTACCTTTGCTGTCATTATATGACATAGGGTTTGTATTCAGCTTCTGATTCCTTTTAAACCCCCATGCTTGTTCCTGCAGGGCTGCTACCTGGCCAGTTGTTCCCATCCCATCTTGTGCTTTTTTTGGCATTGCAATCCATTTGCAGGCAACATCCCTTCGCATTGGTGTGTGCTTTTAAGATTGGAAGTACTATACATCAAGCATGACAGTAAAGAAATCTGGCATGTTGTGAAGCCTTCATACCTTGTACTGAATATTAGTGATACCATGCAGAATAGTGGTGGTATTTTTTTAGACCAAAGCTGAATTTTTACTGCACTGTGATTTTATTTAATTTGATTGAAATCTTGATTATGCCTTGGTTAATGTATCTAACCAACTATAACCAATAGTTGCTACCAAAAACATACCTCTCAGGTTTCCGAGGATGGTGAATTTGTTTCCTTGGGGTAATAAAAGTTTTTGGGTGTGCTAATGATGCAGATCAACCATAGGGCTTACTTTTTGTCAGCCTGCAGTTGTTTTTGGCAAAAGAAGTCAGCCAAAGATTCCCCTTAACTGCCTTGCATACACTTTGAGAGTATAAAGATGGTTTTCTGAAAAATCAGAATGTCTTCTGATACCCTCTTGGTAAGTCTGTAGTTAATATATTTTACGCACTCCTCAGTGCATCTGTTTCGCTTGTCAAGCTAAATAAACATTTCAGCCTCAAGTTGTCTGTATATTTGATGAAATCATCAGTTACTTTGCAGGATAGTTTTTAACCTCCACCTTATTGGAGAAGCTCAGTATTTTGGAAGGAGCAGATTTTTTACTACCATGACATGATCTTATTTTCAATCCCAGATCTGCCTTGTACAACCTCCATTCGCTTCTCTGCAGCCTTAAGCTGGTAGTTAAGTATCATCCTGTAGCCATCCTGTCAGCAAGTGGCAAGGCCGGTGGCATCATAGGATGGCAGCTCATCGTTTGTCTTAGCTGCACATCCTTCTACGCACAGTCTTGTGAGAGGTGCCCATATTTGATAGATTAATCTTAAATCAATTTTTTATCACCTTGCAAGAAGGAGGTTTACTGTGCGATTTGAAGACTGAGGTTAACTTTGCTTCTCTGTTTTGCTCCCTTATTCCCAGAATTACAGTACTGTATCTTTGATCTCTGTATTAGGGATCATTACAACTTTAGAAGAATGAATTAATTATGCTTTGCTTGATTTTTCTCATCTGTAAAGCAGATTAGTGATGTATTTCATGGGCATGTTATGTAGTAGTTTGAGAACCTTTCAAAGAAAATGTTACAGGAGTGAGAATTAGGGATTTTAATAAAGTGTAAGCTAAAGTTTAACAAATTAGAAGGTTCTTTAACATTCATGTTTTTTGTTGTTGTTGCTGTATGGATTAGTAATTAAATGTTCTTACCAGAATTAAGATAATGTCATCTTCTTTGACTTTTGCAACTTCTTACAGATTTTTTCTACAGTCATGTACTCCATTTTGTTTTCAAATATTGTCTGTCTCTGACTCAGATTCATTATTTTACAACAAAATACACATTATTAAAAGTAGAAAAACGTGTGCTTGTGCTGTGCATTTCAGCGAGGGTTTAGGCATTAACAGGACAACAAAGTATGGTCTGAATTCATATATGCTATATGCTAGTGGAAATGTGAACAAAAAACTGTGCTGCACTTAGTGGTGAACATAACTTAGTCAGAAGATGAACTTGAAGGATAAAGTGAGGTAGTGTGTACAATTTGATTCAGTATATGTAAAAATCTGCTTTGCTAACCTATTAAGGGGACTGAAGGTACATGTGTCTTACCAAATTCAGCAATTTAACTGTGAAACCGACGTCTCCTCACTTGGTTTTACGTCTTCTCAGTACTTTCTTTGATGTGGCACAAGCATAGCCTTATGAAACCAATTACAGGCTGTACATCTACTAGATTTCACAGTGGAGTGGCTTATAGCAGCCACTTCTAATGTCCATGCTTACCCTCTGACTGCCTTAGCCCATTGCATTTGTCCACACCGAGTTTGTCTGCCTGTTTTTTGTAGGGGGGGCTCCATATTGCTTTCCTGAACATCTGGACTGCTGGTAGTGTTTATCCAAATCAGGGTGTTTCTTTCTCCATGTACTGGGAACAATGGAAGTGGTTGTTGGTGCCATCTGTGCTCACTGAGATCCTGTGGGGAAAATATGTTCGATGTGTTTTCACTTTCATGATGGGTGACCCCTGAATTTTATCAACTTTTAAGTTGGGTAGTGTCCATCCTGGGTTGCTCTTCTGCTCCTTATTAAGATATTTTATAAAGCTTTTGCTCCGTAAGGAATTTCCAGAAATTATCAGGAACATTTCTGTATTAAACAAGCCTTGTTTTTGTCAGTATGACCAACTTTAATAGATGGGGCTTTTTTTGCCAGTGCCACTACTTACTTTAGCTAAGCATATCACATAAAAAAATCACAACCCAAATGTACTTTGACAAAGATTATTGCCTGTGTTGGGTTAATAGTAACAATGGTGCTAAAAATGTGACTTTTTAAATATATTCCTTCTCATCCATAGAGCTCAAATCACTTTGTAAAGGAAAATAAACTTTATATGTCTCTTCATGGATGGGGAAATGACTGTAGAAAGATTAAATGATTTAGAGATGCTTCATGTAAGAAACAGATCTTGCCATAGACTGGGAAAGAGATCATCTGGATCTTTATCCAGCAGTTCCTTCTGTGAATAGAATTTAGGGAAATTCCTAATCCACATTTATATGATATGGCCTTTGTCACGGGAGTTTTTGGCTGTGACTCTTTTCTAACTGAAATGATCAGCAGATTTCCTATTCACATAAATGGCTACTTAAACAAATCACAGAGGGAGTTTTTCCAGTGTGGTTTATTGGCCTGAATCCTTTATGTCTGAGATAGAACATGGCATTTTCCAGACACTGAAGACATCCTCTTCTGAATAATAAAAAATAAGAAAATGTTGAAAGTTAGAGCTGAGCACTGAAAAACGGTATCGTGCAGCTTCTCATATTACAAAGCATCTATTAATAGGAATGATATTTCTGCCTTGCTCATGTGGATGTTATCTTAGTTTACATGAAAAGGCAACATTAGGAAAGTATTGCATGTGCTTTTAAATAATTCTAACATACTTGAGCAGTTAGAGAGGAGAAGAGCACTGCATGACTAGGTAGCTCCATGCAGACTGCGTAATGAGTGCCACTGCCTTATACCACCCATTGCAGTTTATGAGTTCAGCTTACAACTGGTTGCTCATGAAAACATAAGGTGTAATGTAAAGGATGTAGAAGGATGGAATAAGTATAGAGCCTGATCCCTTGTAATTTCTTTCGATTGTTGCAGATGGTGAAGCTGTGCAGAGATGGGAAGCATACCAGGACTATAGCTACAGCAGAGTTTCTGTGTAAAGCCAAATTTTGCACTCAGTAAAAATTTACAAAATATGACAAAATAAAAGTTTACTTGGAAACTGAAAAGAGGAGAAAAATCTTACAATAGACTGAAGAAGAAAATAGGTTAGGCTACTAAAGGTTAGATTATGTAGAAGTTGGGCTATCAAAGGTATTGTGAGATAGTATCCCAAAAATAAAGTCACTTGTACACCGCTAAAGAAAAAGCAGGATACAGCACACACATGAATCAGGGGAATCATTATATTACTGGATTCCCATTCCTGAGACCTAGAGAATACACTAAAAAAAAGAGAGGCTGTCTTTAAAAATTCAAAGCCTTCAGATCTTCTCTTTTGGTACCAGTGAAAGGCAGCAGCACACATAGTTGTTTATCTGTCAGGAGACTGGAGAGCACCATACAGATTCAAGAGAAAAGCTCCCATGTATGCTGGGAGGGAGAAGATCCTCAGAAGTGGAAGCCTGTAAACATGGCATCCTGTTCTTGCTTCTGTCATTAGCATCACTGAATGCATACCCTAAAAAAACTATGGAATGAAAAATTTGTTTCCATAACAAGTCCTGTAACATAGGACTTTCTGAGGTTTTGCGTCTCTAATGTGGGATTCCCAAATACTACTTGCTCCTTTGTGCAATTCCACCATCCTGAATGCTGCTACCACTTCCCTGGGTCAGGGTGGGAAGAATCCTGACTGCTCCAACCTAGCACAGTGTCTCTGAAAAGTTAGATATTAGTTAACAGTCTGGGAGCTAAGGTTTAGCTTTAACTGCTCTCTGCTACTATGTTGCTACTAACATAGGAGGAGACATTTTGATTCTTCATGGTGGAACTTAACATTTTTCAATTTTAGTTAAGGTCACAGCTAAGTTTGTATGTAACACAAGATCAAGTATCTTACCAGCAGCTATCAGAAAGCTCAGCTTTGCCTTGCTAGTTTGGAAGGACTTGCAAGGATTTTCCAAAGTCACAATTGGAAAGAATTAGGAGTAAATCTCAGAGCCCTCCTATAAAAGATGCTTATTTACACAGTCTGTTCTCCTTGGGGATATTAGACCAACTCTTTGTACTTGATCATGATGTAAACAGTATGGTTATTGCCACACTAAATTGTACCCAAGTGAATTTGTATTTTATTTCTGTAGACTGAGTGAAGCTGTATATACTGAATAGCCCCATGGTAGTAGATTAGATCCACACAAAAGCCAGTCAGTAGGTTAAGAATTGCGTGTATGCAAAGAAACAAATTTAACTGGGATTTTTAGAAGCAGCTACTTACAGCTGTCACCTCCAGTGCCTGAGTTCCTGCTTCCAGTAAAATGGGTGCTAATTGTGGGCACCCTGAAAAATTGTGTTATTTGGGAATCTGAAGTGGCACAGGGAGAGGTGGGGGATATTATAGAGTGTGTGTGGAGGAGTTGCTTTTTTAGGCTAAAATGGAAGTTTGAGATATTTAGAACAACACTAAGAGCTGCATTAGCAAGAGGGCTGTAGTGGTGTGGGGATTGAAGTCAACAGGACTACTTACTAGAGTAAATCTTTTAGCTGTTAAGAACTTCATGGCACAGAGTATGTCTTTTATCTATTTCTAATACTCTTTGTAAGCCTACCATGCTATTCCTGTGTTTGTGTAATGATGATTTGTATTTGCCACGGGTACTGATGAGACAGTCATTTTTCTCTATCTCTCCACTTAGTTGACATTTTTAGGGATATTTTGTACACATCATATTACTCAGAGAAAACACAAATGATCCACTTAGAATTGAAAATAAATAATAAATAATTTGGTCTCCTGTAAATTGGACTTATAAAATAGCTTGATTGCAATTACCAGCTATGCTGTAATCTTGAAGGAATTAAGATAAAATGGTGTTATCATGAGTAATAGTAAAAATGAGAATACACAGACATTTATCTTGGTCTTGTAAAATACAGAACAACTTCCTCTACTCTGAAGGGGGACCATGGCCCTCAAAAAAGTACAGTCACGGCCATTCTGGGAGAGTACCACACTGCTGTGACTGCAGCACTAAATCCTGCTCTATTTCTCCTTAGCTTACTGTGGGGCAGTACTTCCCATTGCTGGCCTGTACAAGCTACAAGCATATACTTTCTTATTTTCACTCTTTTTTTTTTTTCTCCTTTTTCTGGGACCTCATGTTCTTCTATGAGGCCAGGGAAGAAGTATAGAGGACTCTCTTTTCATGAAATGTAATTCCAGGTTAATACCACCTGGAGTTACATGGGTGAACTGGAGTGTATGACATGGTTGTGACAGCACAGCCCAAACTGCTGTTGCCTGGTGTCCCACCTCCCTGTGAGCTCCTCAGAAACCCCTTCAGTCACAGTAGTGGGCAAGAAACAAAACAAAGAAGCTGTACTTCTGTCTAGAAGCATCAATAGCATAGACTTTTATTGGAAGCAACAAAATCTTGAATTAACACACCTTATTGTGGTTGCACTCCTCTTTTATGTCTTATATGCCCCTTTGCGAATTATACTGCTGTAGGCTGGTCTTTTGATGGCATTCAGATAGCTCCTCCAGTGTAGTACCCACATTTTGAAACTCTCTTCTCACTCAGCTATGTGATTCATGTTCCAAAGGGCAGGGTTGTTCTTTTAGGCTTTAGCCCCTTCTTGTGAAGAATGACACTCAGAAATGGTTGCCCAGGTGGAAGAATCCATCTTTCAAATCTAGCAGAGCCATTCACTGCTGATAGACTGTGCATCATCTGTCACTGGTGCTCTTATCCAGTGCATCTGTCTTAGAGACCAGCACAAGAAAGGTACAGTCTAGGAATGATTTTGTCATGACTAGGCTGTTTTTCAGATGCTAGTATATTATAGTCCAAAGGGAATATCCTAATGAAAATACTCACCAAACAAAATACGCAGATTATTGCAAAACATACATAGATGAAGGCCAACTCCGTTTTATCTATGATCTCTTTGAAACTGAGTCATGATGGGACACAGCACTGCCCATCAGCTGGAACAGGTGCAGTGGAGAAAATGGGCACATGGACTAGCAGGGCATCTGGTTATAAAGAAGGGATGAAGGAGGGGTCTTTGTATGCTTATGCACTTAACAGCCTAGATGCTGGATAAGAATAAGAAACAAACAGAAAAACAGCACAAAATTTAAAAAATACACGGCTCTAGTTGACAGTCATTTCCTTGTTCTTATTCTTGCACTTAACATTTACAAAGTTGCTTTTAACACTGCAAAATGAATGGGCATTGCCTCTAATGCTTCTCTTTGGGTGCAAGAATGATACTGGATTCATGTCAGGGATGGAGAACAGAACAGTGTTGGGTATATTTAGATTCTGTTTCATTTTTATTTCATATACCATAACATTACGGAGAAGGACTTCATTCCTCATTTCAAAGGGAAATCCATCAGAAGAATTGCATTCACTGTGGGAAGAGGAGTTTTGTCAAAAACACGATGAAAGATGTCTTTTTGCATTAGCCTTGATGTGATAGAAGGTGTGTTGCCTGGATGCTACTGATGGGTACATTTTTTTAATTCTGGGTTCTGCATGTGGTAAGAGGTTTTTTGGTTCTTCCAATAGGCTGCCTGAGAAACCTTGTACTTAGAGCAAGTAGATCTGTGCTGTTCAGAAAGTTAGTATGTCAGCCAGGCTAAGTTTATGGAGGTATAACTTGGTAAAGCAGACTGCAAAATATTGGTTTTAAAACATATTTTTAGAATGCTAGCATTGTTAGAATAGAAAAAAAATATATCAGAGGCCACTCTTTTAAAGTAGCTCAGGATTATGTCATTATATTTGCCATTCTGGTCTTTTAAAGCTGTGGTTTAAAAATGTAAACTTTTAGAGGAAATAATTGTAAATCTGATCTGAACCCAGATAATTATTTTTTCCAAGGAAACAATGTAACAGCTCCCAGTTGCAACTGTGTAGTCATTTTAGCATTTGCTGTTGTCATGGTCACTTTTTGCCATACTTAATCTCGGTTCAATTCTTTGGTTGTTTTGATGGAGAGGAAAAAGTCCTTTGCTAGTGTATCTATGCACATATTGTTAGAGAAAAATATTTTCCATACACCATTTTTTTCTGTCTTTGCAGTTAAATGATTCGGTTATCATAAATTCTCCCCTGAAGTACAAAAACAAAGCAGTACAGGGAGCTGCAGCAGTGTTTCAGGAGCCAATGAGACCGGCAGCTTGCTGTGAATGTTAACACGATACTGCTATTTGTTGGCTTGGAAATACCATTTACTGGTTTTTCCCCTGATCTGAACGTCTTTGGAAATGGTATGACGTAGAGATTTTCATATTCTTCAGCTTTGTTTCTTCTGTGAATTTCCCTTCTTGTCATCTGGGCCATGTGGGCTCTGATCACCAGCAGTGCTGCCAAATTTCCTACAAGAGCACATTTGGATCCTCTATTCTAATCTCTTACACTTGACCTTGGGAATTAAGGAGGAAGGAGTGAGTGGAGGTTGTATGAGATTAAGAGATTTGGCCTTATGAAACAGTTCTCACCTCAGTTTACATGCAGGGATGAAGAAAATATTGTATTTCTAGAACATGAAATGATGCTGGTCTTTCTGGTTGGATATACAACGCCTCCTTTCAGCATCTGAAGACCATGCATTCTTGCTCCCATGCAGCCTTGTCAGTCCATTCTTACCTCCTTCTCTGACCTATTTTCAAAAGTGCTTACCTGAAAATAAAATGAACAGGTGGACTGGTGCCTTTTCTTGGAGATTCTTTGGGAAGCTACAATGTTTAATACGTTTCTTTTGTAATTTTGCTCCTCTGCAGCCTTCTACAGAGCATCTGGTCTATCTATTTTAGATCACCTACCTTTAAAAAAAATTCTTCACAAACACTTTATAACCATTTGCCTTGATCTGAAATTCCAAAACAAACAAACAAAAAAACAAACAAACAAAAATGGGGAGGGGGAAGAAAGACAGAGATATACTAGATGGGGAAAAAAAGGATTGAGGGATGTATTATTCAGAGGTTTATTTAGAGCTTCCCTTTTCTTCCTAGTTGTAGTGGTAATTTCAGTCTTGACTCTCTTTTTGACCTTGACTGTATTAATTTTGTTTATTCCTGAACTATACTATTTAGTTTAGAAACCAGGGGCTGGTCAGTGCCCAATTCTCCAGTGCTCATGTCCTTACTGTCATTTTATGATTGTGGTAGGAAGGGAGTGATTCTGTACATCTAAGCCTAATGACCTGAATTTGTAAAGCTAGATGGAAACACTTTTATTGGCATGACTCCCTATTATTTTTAGCTCTGAAGGGGAGACAGTGGAGCAAAGATTCTTCTTTCCATACCATATGTCTTTTGTTGAATAATCTGATATTGCTGAGAGGTTTAACCTTCACATTTCAGTTTTTAATCACACTTCTACAAGATGTTATGCATCTGTTTCGTTTCTTTTTATAATAGGCCTACTCCTTGAGAGAATAGTTCTCTGCTCTTCTTGTACGGTATGTTATCCTTTTTAATATGTCTAAGGATAGATAATTTGCAACTTGAACTGTTGCTAGAAACAGCCGAAGTAGAAAAGGTGACTGATTTAACTGAAGCATCAGTGCAGGTATCTTTGGTTTGTGCTGGTCAAGCATAAATATTTTCTTCCATTTCCCTTCAGAATGCTAATTATTTTATGTTTAAATAACATTTTTCAGAGGTGACAGTAGTACTGTTACAGTAAGAGAAGTATCACATTTTCCTGCGGCTTAACTTATCCAGATTCAGTTTGGAAAATTACACTGATTTCTGAAAGCTTTTGCTGCTAGTCTTGTAGAGAGCAGCAAGCCTATCAGGTTGTATGGCTTCTGTGTTTCTGTCAAGGTTACCTGGGAAATTAACTGGTCATTAAAATCCCCTGCAGCACCCAAGCAGTTCCAGTTTCTAACATTGCATTTCTAAGTAAAGGTACTGTCAGATTTTGAAGAAAAAAAATTGCTTACATCTTGAAAAAGGCAGTTAAGTGACTGTGGAGGTTAAGAACTGAGTCAGAACTGGCTTAGGCACTGGAGTAAACTTACAAGTCCATAAACCTTCAGTAAAACAAAGGCCCTGAGCTACTGTGAAGGTACAGGACAGACCAGAGAGGTGCTACGGCCTTTGAGATACTTGGTAAGAGTATGACCAAAGCAAAACCTGCATTCCGGTTATATGGGGTTACATCTCAGACTGTAGCTCATAATGGTGATGCAGCATATTTGATAAAGAGATTACTGCTTGTATATTAGATTGAAGGAAAGATACATTTTAAAATCACAGTGAGAAACTGCACATACAGAAACCTCATACTGGAAAAAAAAATTTACCAGTATGTAAATCTAATTTGAATTATTTCTTAAGAAAGACATATGATGGTGAATGTCAAATGAACGATACTAATATGTTCTCTGTAATCAAGCCTCGTTCTGCTACATATGGAAAAGATATCTGAGCCAAAAAGGGAAGGAAGGGCAGGAAATAAGGAATACAGGGGAAGAATGTGCCTTGCATTATCAGGGGATTGCAAACTCAGATCCAGTAAGATACAGACATTTTGTCAAAGAAGTCGAGTATGTAAGTTTAAAGCTTGCTCTAGGCAGTTTTAACTTAGCCAGCACTTCCAGCAGCTGATAACCTAAAGTGACACTGACCTTGGCAGAATTACAAGGGTAAGCTTCACACAGGGATGAATTATTTCTTGTTCAAGTATATGAGGCACAGTCCAGCATTCCTTCAGTATTGATTATGGATATTTGTTTTATCCCAGAACAAACATACCGATTGCGGGTAGTGGAAGTAGAACCAGTCTGTCTATATATTTGAGCTCTTTTGTATCCATTCTATGATATCCCGGGGCACACTGATGCCACTGAGCTTATGCTATGCCTCTCTCTCCATGCTTTCTTGACTCATTCCTTTTAAAAGTTGTAATGTATGAAAAAGGAAATACTGTATTTGTTCAGTAACTACTTGCACAATCAGGCTTTTTTGATGGGTTTTCTTTTTCATGGCCTTACTGTGTTCGTGTCCAGGGGACACTTCAAGACCTTTGCTTGTGGACATGCAATTGCACAGGTAGTTTTCAAGTATTATAGGTGTCTGCTTTAGGGTTGTCGGTGTTTATAGACATGGTGGAGGCAATTAAGCCACATCACTATTTTTAATTCATCCTCTGTGTACTGAATCACGGTACCTCTTGCTAAATCTGTCAGGGTCTGTGGGTGTTAAATGCTGCTAGCATGTAAATCCTTTTTCTTCTGAGGAGCTACCCAGACTCAGGTAATAAAGTGCCATGGTAAGAACAGAGCTCTGTTGTACCCTACCCATGGTAATTGTCATCATTTATGTTAGGAGAATTGGGCAGCTTTTGGAGTCACACTATAATCCAAGTGAAGGTCATAAATTGTGACCCAGTGGACAGAGCGTTTTGGTTTTTGTGACTAACAGAACACTGTCTATGGCAAGGATCTCACAGATATTTTCATTTTAGGCTTAATATATTAAAATGCCTGTGATTAAAAACAAACAAAATACAAACAACCCCCACCAAAACCAACCAAAAAAAAACCAAACCCACAACAAACCCCAAACCAACCAACTAAAGCCACCAAAAAAACCCACAACAAAAAAAACAGCACTGAAAATGTTATCTGATACTATAGGGAATGTGACAGCTGAAGTGTCCCTTCTAGGTCTTCTGTTGAATGACTTGCTGGGTTCAGAAATACTTTTGCACATGTAACTTTGCCCATCTGTTCTCCCTGCTTTCTCAGATCCCCTGATCAGGCAGAGAAGCAAAACTCAGAAGACTTCTGTTCTCTCTACTCTTCAGAGAAAAGAAATTGTGTCAACTGCAAAACACTGCTTGGACACAAAAAAAACCCCAAGCTGGCAGAAAAAAACCCAAACAGGTAGTATCTCTGATATGTGTGAGGCAGGCTGAAGAAAAGCTCCCAGCCACCTTAGTTTTAGCAGTGATCATTGAGTTACAGACCTGGATGCTAACATTTTTGGATAGGTGCGGTTTTTGTTTATTTCTCTATTAGGCATTTAAATAATGGATGTACTACTCTGGTGAAAAGGGGCTTAATTTACATGATTTTCTTTAACAGCATGGTCTTTAAGACAATAACGTGTTGTAAGACTCAAGCTTTTTGTGAGCTAAAGCTCCTGACAGCACATGATTGATTCAATTTTGCAGATGGGACAGATTTCCTTGTTGTGTCTCAACCTGTCTTTTGATTACTTGCACACAGACCTATCCACTGACAAACCAGAAATGTTAATATGGATGAATGCTCACACATATGCCTTACACATATGTGAACACCCACTCCTTTATACATTGCTTGATGAAAAATTATACTTGTACATGTTAATCCTGTTCCTTATACATGTGTAGTACAGAATGCAATGTTATGAAGCCAGAAATAGGAGCAGGGGTTTGAAAAGTTAATTTGTAAAAAAAATTGAAAAGGAATATTGAATGGCTGTATATTCAAGAGGCCTGAGCGCAACAGGGATTTGTACTTGATCATCAAACCTTCTTCCTTCAATAGGTCATCACTTGTTAGCTCCCAATCTGAAGTTGCTTTCACCTGAATGCCTTCTCTTTAACATGCTCTTATGGGATATCTGTCTGTGTTATAGCCCTAGGTCACTTGACGCTAATTCCTAATAATTGCTGTGAGTTTTGAGGGAAAAGACAGTGCTGAACTGGCAAAAAGAGTGAATAGTTCTTCTGTCCCTGAAAGTTTTACGTTTAGCAGCCAGCTGTCACACAAGGCTGCTGCTGTGGCCTCTTCTGTGTATTTTCTGAATGTTACTTGGTTCAGTGAAGACTACAGGAGTTATGTTTTGGATGGCATCAGAAGTAGAATGTCATGTTTAAGTAGTGGAATTCACTTTTCAAATTTTTCCTTGGAAGATCATGCTTCTAGAGATAGTGTATAGACATTGAAAGCATTTTAAAATATCAAATTTAGCTCACTTTTTTTTTTTTTAATTTTAATCCTAATGCCAATTTAGAAATTGATATTTCTTTTCACTAGACTTCAGTTGTAGGCTAATGCAAAATTTTTCTTCTCTACCTTGTAAAACTGAAGACAAGAGACCCTTGGTTTCTCTGAAGGCTGTATTGTGACTAGAGTTTATTTGGACAATTGATGTCTTGCATTTCTTTAAGATTCCAGAGTTTGTCCTCTAAACATTTATTTTTCCATTTAATTGAAAATCTTTGCCACATGAGGTGGCATCCCAAGATCAAATGTTATTACATAAAAGAAACACTGGAGGCCACCGGTTTCATCAAAGGACTTCATTTTTCTGGGGTAGTCTACCCCAAATTTCTACTATAGTCCATGAAAGTTGTGATACAGTACCAACTTTCAAACCTGGATCCCGACTTAAGACACATTAATCATATGGCACCATTAGCGAGGAATGACTTCTGGCCACTGCACTAAAACCTCTTTAAAACATGAACCATCTGCCCGGTGTTCTGCAACGGCAGGAAATCTTAATTACAGAATATTCTGACAGCTCTGGGTTTATAACACAGCTGAAGTTGGCCCATTATATTTATAAAATTGATGTTGTTCAGAATTGTGTAGATGAATTATGTAGATGAAAAGCTACACAGCTAAATAGCACTTCGTTTTCTGAAGTGTTTTACTTTTTTATAAAAATATTAGACAAAAGAAGTATGTTTTAAAAAGACATTCAGCACAAATTTGCACAAAAATGGTAGTTACTACAGGGTGTATTATGAACTGTTCTATAAATAATCTGCCTTTAAACAGACTAAGTATCTATTTATGCAACAGAAAAGTTATCTTAAATATCTTAAGTAAAGTATCTTAAGATTGACTGTGTTCAACATCTTCAGTTTGTACAGCAGAACATTTTTCACTTAACAATGTACTTCAAAAACAAGGCAAATAGCAAGAGATATACTGTGTGCACGCACTGTATTTAAATATAAAGTTCAAGTTGCATAATGAGTCAGCTACAACTGGGAAAATATTAAATCTGACAGTTTGTTAGTAAACATTCCTCTATGCCTATACATTATAAAGGTTATTTGTCAGTAGACAATGCTGTACATGATATGAGTTGAATGAACTAAGACAAAAAGGTTTACGAATGGAGAAATTTTAAGAACTGTATCTACAAATCCGAGCTATAGTCTGATCCCCTGAGCTAAGCTCAGGAGAGGACTCTCTTTCAGCCGCACTGCTCGGTTCTGCTTACTCTGTCTGCAGAACTGCTCACAGACGTGCGTGCCTGCTAAACAAGAGCAGTGCCTGTATTGTCTTGTTCTTTTAGTACTAGTGACTCTTAATGTTGCCCTCCTGCTTTTTAGCCTCCTGACTCTTGGCTTTATACTCTGGGTGCTGTCTCTGACCTGAGAACCTCTAGCACAGCCTCTGGCTTAAGTCATGTATCCCTTGCTACCGAAAACAAATGCACCATATGAGTCGATTCACCTCTTGTTTGACCATTAATGAATCTTGCTGCAAACGTCAAGTTTAACAGCAAAATTGCAAGGTTTTTTTAGTAGGCAGTGAAAGAATCTTAAAATTGCTCTAAGCTTACATTTGTGGTGTTTTCATGCAATTTCTCGAATGGAGTGGAATATTCTATTCTACCTACTCATTCTTCAGTTCTTCATGTAAATATATACTCAAGCATTTGCTGGAGGCAATGATTTCTAAGCCAAACAAGTTATATTTATTTAAGCATGGATCTTCTATCCACTTCACCAGAGCCGGTGACAGTTCCTAAGACTGATTATTCAGGCTGAACACCTCTCCCTTATTCAAAGCCTATGTGAGTCTGTCTTCTGTATGTGCATTGCCAGCTGGGAAGTCTTAGGCAAAAAATCTGACTATTTCAAACTTTTAATGGTCCGGAATAGATATAAGATGTAGAAGATGATAGTTTCCTCTTTGGGCATGTGTCTGTGTAAGCTGAAGAAATTAGTGGAGCTGGTCTCCTGCCTCTGTTTCCTTAATGCCCTGTATGTATTTTATATGACATTTTTGTTTTATAAATGATCATTCATATGTTTGACTTTTTTCTCTTCTGTTTCTGATACTGGAAAGTTCTGCCTTCTATAATGTGTCTGGAGTTGGCAAGATGTTAATTTCAATTGTGAAATATCTGAAATAAAGCATGTTTTTCTTTAGAAACATCCACAAAACTTAAGACTCAAGCTATTCTTTGTTTTGAGTACTTCTTGAAGACTAACCCTCTCTAAATCACTGTTTTCTAAATCTCTTGGAAGGAGGATCTGTTCACTTGTAGCTTCCAGTCTGTTCCTGTACTAGGTAGAGTCCTTTGAGATGCGTTGAGGTCATTTGTAATCAATCCTGCATTCATTTTCCAACAAAATAATCTGATTTTCAGTAGAATTTTGCTTTGAGAGAGAACTACAGAAGTAATGTGAACCAAGGCTTTCACATTTTTAACCTTAGTTTAGTCTTGTGCATCTGTCTAATCTGTAAACATGTCCAATGCTGGAGCTTTCTGTGCAAAAAAAGGTAAAAAAGCAATCACTGACCATATATATTCTGCCTTTCCTCAGCAGTGAATTAAGCAATAGTACAACATAGCTAATTTTTTTCTTGACACTTTTTCTACTTGTTCTCATTGAGAAAATTCCCATAGGAAACCCTAGATTGTGACATGAAGTCTTTTGTTTCATTCTGGTAACAGTAAGTTTTGAGATCATAATCATATTCCATATGTGAGAGCTCTGCAGAAGAGGTGAAATTCTGACAGCCTTTGTCACCCATATCTATCGCAGTTGCAGGTCTTTTCTTTGACATCTCTGCCCTAGGAATGCTCAGAGATTGCAGCTGCTGTGTTCATAAAGGGGCAGTTGCAGGAGAGGGTGGAACCTTCTCACTTTGAGATTTGTAAGATCAGTTTGATTTTGGGTCCTGAAAAAAAAAAAAGTTATGCTGGGTTATTGGGAATATGCTCTTCTTTCCCTTAGTCATAAACTCTGTGGCTTCCTTGTCTGTGTGCATGTATAGTGTGATAGGGAGATTGAGCCAGAAGGTGAGAAGGACATCAAGTCACGAGCGACTTAACAGTGGAAGAATAATTTATAATTACAGAAGCCGTGTGGATATCAAGTAAAGAATGAAGACACTCTAGACTGCAATAGACTACCTACTATTTGCCTTTGATTGAACGCAATCTTCAGAATGTAGCATATCCTTTAAAATATTTTCTTTTCAAAAATTCACTTCTTCCTTGGCCAGACCTGGAAATCAAGATAGCTCAGTGAAAATTTCATTTGTGTGTTTGACATGATGGATGTACAAAGTAGAGGATCAGTTGTATTTCAGAGGAGATATAAAACCTTGTAGCGTTCACTAGAAATTTATCTTCTCTTACTGTACAGGAGGGAGTTGAATCTTATCAAACTATACCAGGAAGATGTTTCCAGAGGAGAAGACTAGCTACATGTTCTGATCCTATGTGAATAACTGGAGGAATGTTTTAATTCAGGGTAGTGCAAGCTGAGCTCTCCACATTAAGTGTTATTTTTCACTCATCAACACTTCATAGTCAGCTGCAGTAAATTCCACTGCCTGGCGTAGTCTAAAGTACTTTTTTTTTGCTGCTTGTGCATCATCTACATCCAAGTCTGGTTTTAAGTAGGCTCACATTTTAAAGGTGAGTTAATTTTCAGATACTTACAAATCCTATTAGCTTGGGACCAATCGTATGGCAAGTAGCTCTGCAGAGAAGGAGCTTGGGGTCCTGGTGGACAACAAGCTGACCATGAGCCAGCAATGTGCCCTTGCAGCAAAGGCGGCCAACAGCATCCTGGGCTGCATTAGTAAGAGAGAGACTGTGGCATGTTTCGTGTGAGGAGAGGCTGAGAGAGCTGAGACTGTTCAGCCTGGAGAAGGCTCAGGAGAGATCTTACTGTTGTATAAAAGTAACCTGATGGGACAGAGCAAAGAAGGCAGAGCCAGGTTCTTTTCAGTGGTGCCCAGTGGCAGCACAAGAGGTAATGGGCACATACTGAAACACAGGAGGTTCTTTCTGAGCACCAGAAAACACTTTTTCAATATGAGGGTGACCAAGCACTTGATGCCCTGAGAGGTGGTGGAATCTCCCATCTGTGAAGATCTACAAAACCTGACTGGATACAGTCCTGGGCAGCCTGCTTTAGCTGACCATGCCTGAGCTGAGGCATTGGACTAAATGATCAGCAGGTCTATTCCAACCTCAATGTTTCTGTTATTCCGTGATATACCACATATCAACACACAACAGAGGAAGTCTCCCTATCAAACTTGTCTATCAGTCCTGTCAAGGACATGGAAAGTATGTGAGACACATTCCATTATACAGACATTACATAGTTGTGGACTGACTGAATATGATGCACAGGTCACGTCCAAAGCACACAGACTTTTGGCAATTTGGGTGCAAGGCTGAGGTGTGTTCCCAACATAAAGAAGTAGATAAAGATCTGAGACCTGCTATTTGAATTTTTTTAAGTGTATCCAACAAGTTTTATATATGTAGCACACATATGTGAACATTTTTTTCTCACATTCAAGAGCCTGAAGATTCCAGCCTGAAGATATGGCCTATGAAATATTTAATGCTGGCACCATGTGATCTACCCTTCCTCCCCTTTTGTATCTGTTTGAATTTTTTGTCCAAATGAATGTAGTACTCGGTCAAGGTGAAACAATTTAGTAACCCTTCGGACACACACTGAAGGGCCTATAGTGCAATATAAATAAAGGGAATGAAAGTTACAAAATAAAAAACTGTAGAGACATTTTGTATGGCAGTGCTGTTGTGGGCTGGTATCACTGCTATCATCACTGTTATTGCTATTATGACTGACATAGTTGTTTTTAACACAGTCTGGCTACTGTATTCAGCTGAAATTAGGCAGTTTGTTACACTGGTGTCTTTATGAACACGCAACATGACCGTATGCTGCCTTGGCTCAAGTAGGACCAAAGTGCTAAGGCACAGCTCGCATTCTTCAATGTCCTTGTGTTGCTGCTTTCATTATAGGAACAGATGGCTTAGCAGGAGTGTTCCCAGCTTGATTAAAACAAAGATGCAGAAGGTCATATGAACTGGCTTTTATTGGAATATGCTGGCTATTATAGTTAGGTGTTGTTTAACAATCAGTCCTAGATGTACTTCTCTTCCATTGCATACATAGGATCAAAAGTCTCGTGTGGGAAGCATATATGACACAGAAATTAATTGAATAGGCTTAAGAAGTAAGATGCAAAATGACTGATTTCATAGACATATATGCATTTTGAGACATTTATTCCTGTATCTGATCCTGAATGTGTAGAGACAACATTTTTGCTGCACAGCAATAAATGACTGCTCTATTGGCAGCATTTCATAGTTGCTTACATAAAAGCCACCATGGCCTTGAAACCTTGAATCTGGACAGAGAGATGAAACAACAGTTATATTTTAAGCTCCTGATTCAGTGACCTTAGTTCAATGGTGACAAAGGATTGATGCTGTCTAAATAGTTATTAAATAACCTCACAAATGTAAAATGGATTTTTGGGTTGCTCAGGTGTCTTCATCCTGTATGGTCTCCTCATGACCTTTCACAATCTCAGCAGAGATGCCAGTTTTGGCTGAGATCTTGGAAGCTGACCTGTGATTGGGTGTAGAAGTTAACTGCTTGGGGCTGGAGAGCTGCTCCTGGGGCCAGAGAAGAAATCTGCAATCTGCCTCTACTAAGCATACTGTTATTTTACTTTCTAGCACACTACATCCATGTCAAAAGCAAAATGCTTTTAATACTTTTTAGACTATATTCACGGGTGTTTGCTCACTCTGTTTTTGCCTTGTATGTATGATACTAGACATAGGCTAATTTATGTTGGCATGTGATTGCTTGCTGTACTTGTTCCTGAAACCAGCAGAGGTGGGGCAGGGCAGATTGCTAGGAAAAGATCTGCACAGTGATTTTATCTCATTTTCTTCTCTTTCTACATTTTTTAATTTGTTCTGACATGTATTTCTCGGTCTCTTAATTGTTTGCATAAAATCTAAATAGTTATTCACTGATCTATATATATATCTCAAAAGGTGAAAAAGGTCAGTGAAGAGACTAATGATGAAAGGAAGAGGAAATGTGCTTTTGAAAATATGTTTCTAGTTTGATTAGATTTTGCTCCTAGTTCTAAATATAAAATCTTTGCAAACTTTTAACTCCTGCAACCTTATTAGTCTGTATTCCCAAGCAATTGAAACTTCTGGCCAGCATGCCATTAAATGGATATTTTCTAGTTCATAACTGTAGTAGAGACAATACAGCAGACTTTATGAAGAATTCCTTGTGTGACTGTGAGATGGTCCATTTTTTTATAATTACCTTAATTGGTCTAGCAAAATATATTTCTTTCCCCTACAAATGTTGCCTTGGAGTGTTCTGAAGGCAATCACGGCTACAACAATATTACTGCTGCTCTAAAAGTCACAGCTGAATATGTCAGTGGGACTCAAAGTAAAAGGTGCAATAGAAATGTTATGAATTATTATTAAGATACATGAGAAAGCTCTGCAGGGAGGAACTAGAACATCTTGGGAAATGGTTTGCAGTCAGCCAGCTGGGAAAGCTGGAGACAGAATGTTAATAGAAATGTTGTTTTTAAAAATCACCATGACATCAACATTTATATCAAATGTCTTCTGCTGGAGCTGGTTATATAACTGTGATTATATTAGGTGTGATGAGTGGCTGTGCAGTTGAGGGGGGCCTGTGCTGGGGAAGGTGGGGTTGTTTGTGGTGCCTGTAGCAAAAGTATCTCAGTATTCCTGTGCTGCATGTTACCCTGACCCATGCATTTGGAGCTTCAAGTTGCAGGAGAGAGGTTTGTGGCTTGCCCCTTGTAACCTAAGGGAAGGAGGTGGGAGCTACCCTTTTGCCCAGAGGAGTGTTGGTCAGAATGGAACCTCATGAAGGAAAGCATTGGTTAGCCTTCTTAAAGTCATACCAGAAGAGACTGAAAGGACATTGGTCTGCAAAACCCATCAGGTTACAAAATGCTGAAGTTAGGCTTGCTTATATGGCCATTCTTCCAGTCCTCTTTTATCAGAGACCATTATAGACAACTGTGATCTTTCTCATGACTTACCACTTTAACCCAGATTGCCTGTGTAGAGTTGTTTTCAGATACATGAAAGACAGACGGATTCAACTGATCAGTGTTACCAGTATGAGTTCCAGTAAGATATGTACTTGAGTTATGGAAAAGAAAAATCCAGAACTGAAGTCCTCTAGCATACAAGAGAAGCAGCTTGAGAAAGTACAGTGAATGCCATACATCGCCTAGCAATTGGTTTGGTATTTGCTTGGTAACATTTTCCTTCATTAGTAGGAAGAGAAGGGGAAATGCCCCAGTTCCAGCCTAAGTAAACTAAAACGTAAGTTCTTGTCACCGTGAAATAAAGCTTCTGTGACAAAATTTCTTGTTAGAAGGATGATCGTTATGAATAACAACAGATAAAGTCTTTACATGGCAAGCATCTTCTCAAAAACAGCATAAGCAATTCAGAAGTAGTTCAGGGACTAGAACAAGTGATGAATATTTCAATAAACGTACTGTTGGAGATACCAGGTACAAACATACTATATCCTTTTTCATCCTCTAAGCAATATATGCTTTAAGGCAGATTTCTTCTGAAGAGCCATAGGATATAAAATACAGATGCTACTCTGTGGTAGTGGTTTTTTAATATTTCATGTTTTTAATGACATTTTGAAGGTCAGGCATCTAGGGAACATGAAGACGATTGTGCACAATATTGAGAAGTCTGAGAAAGCTCTACTGTCTTTTCTGAAGAACTCTTGTTTCATCCATTCTCTCAGCAAGGCAGCCGTGATGCATATAAAACCAGTGTACACACAGGCTTCATACACAGGAAGCAAACTGTATATTTTCCTTTGCAAAATCCATTCAAAAGTTTACATCTAGATGGGAAAGATTTGGTACTATTCTACTACCTTAGTGTATTTATATATTAATATCTGGTTGCAAAAGGTTAGCTCTCTTGAGTAAACTGAATTGTTTATAGCTACTCACAAAGACTGAAGATTGCTGCTTTTTTAGATGAGGCAACTCTTAATCAAAGTTGTTCTCATTCCGGCCTGATTCTTGTCCTTCCTCTGCATGCTTTCCATATTGAAAGGAACCAGTTTGCCATAAATTACATCTTTCCGCAAAACCTTACACTGAAATACAATTTGTTCTTAAGGTCAAAGCTGCTACTTCTTGGAACTCAATTTCTTGACTATAATTATTTTCATTAATTTCTCTGTCACTTTAAATAGCTTTTTCTGCTCCAGAAAGATACCCGACGCTCCCTCTGGTGGCATGTTAACTCAATTTGGCTTTTGTTGTTTGTGGGTTTTTTAAAGATGAAAAAAGAGAACTCCATAAGATTGAAGGCCCAAACCAAAAGAAAAAATACTAACACAGCTGTTGTACAGAAGCACCAATGTGAATTCGTACTAAAGAGGGAAAAGGTAGTTCCTTGCAGGGAGATAGCTGAGGGATTTGCAGCACAATATGAGCTTTAATTTAACATATTCATACACCGTTGCTATTGAGCAGTATGACCAGCTAGGAACAGGACCTGAGATCTGCTGAGTGAAAATAGTCTCTCTTTTTGATTATCTAAAAAATTACATCTGTTATCTCATTTAGCATGGGATACTACTTTGATTTTTTCCTTTTTTTCTTTTAAATAGAATTTTAACATACAGAGGTTTTGTGAAATGATGATGGAGTCTGTTGCACTCAAAAATACATCACTTGGTTCCTACCAGTTACTTCTCTTGTGTTTATTTTTTTCCCAGGCTTTCCAAGCATATGCAAAATAATTCAGCAGTTCAGTTCTGCTGTTTGTTAGGAATCCATCTGGCAAATAGTCTGGATGCAAGAAGATAAAGCTGGTGCATTCATCTCATGGGCAAAGAGTGTGCACAGTCTGTTGCCACAGCTCAGCTGCCACACACTACCTAGGTAAACCACAATAGCTTGACACCAGCTTAAACAGGGCCCCAGGCAGCCTCTGCCAGCCTAAGAGGCATAATTGACATCTCCCCCAATTGCCAAAGCATGGCAAAGTTCATGCATTTTCTGTAGGCTATGAATAAATATTCAGAAAGTCTTAGGTTGAAAGCTGCTCTCCCTGCTCTTTGCATTCTGCCTCTCCCCTTCCACTCTCTGGTACCAAAATCTGCTCACAAACGTAGCAGTCATAATTTACAGCAAAATACCTTTAAGTGGCCTGCTGGGTTATATATTTGGCAAATTTCCACTGGCTGGTGGAAGTTTTAAGCGGCCTAGTATCTACAGCATAAATACAAAAAAATGGGGAGATGACTGTGGGTAATTACTGGATTTATATACAGTCCTGATTCTTGTGAGGATTTCACAGTTTTGCTGAAGTCTGTAACAGTAGTTGAGACAGATTAAAATACTTCAGAAGCTTAATCCTGAAACAGAAAATGTATCACACAGTGTCATTACCAAGAAGAGTATTACTCTTTATTACTGGTATAAATTACACTAAAACAATTTCCTCCCCTGTCTGGGTATGCGATATTTCAAAAGTGACTGTTACAAGATGCATTTATTGGCATCAGATTACTGATTAAATACATTTTTTAAAATGTTGAATTCATCCGAATTTGGAGTATCTGTGCTTGTACTTCCTCCATACCCTGTAGAACAGCTGGTAAAGTTGAAAAGCATCCCTCGCCACCTAAAGAGAAAGCTGAGGTGTTTCCAGCCAGAAATGCATACACAGGCTTTGAAAAGTAGCAGTTTCCTCACTTTTTCCATGGGATGCAGTCATTTTATGTCAATTTTCACTCCATCTCTAATTAGAATCATAGAATCATTTTGGTTGTAAAAGACCTTCAAGATCATTAATTCCAACTATTAACCCATCACTGCCAGGTCACCACTAAACCATGTCCTGAGCACCACATCTGCAAGTCTTTTAAATGCCTCCAGGGTTGGTGACTCCACTCCACTTCTTTCTTTCCAACCCTCTCAATGAAGAATTTTTTCCTGATATCCAGCCTAAACCTCACTTGGTACAACATGAGGCCCTTTCCTCTTGCCCTATCGCTTGTAATTTGAGAGAAGAGACCAACACCCACCTGGCTACAACCTCCTTTCAGGTAGTTGCAAAGAACAATAAGGTCTCCCCTGGGCCTCCTTTTCTCCAGACTAAACAACCCCAGTTCCCTCAGCTGCTCCTCATAAGACTAGTGCTCTAGACCCATCACCGGCTTTGTTGTCTTTCTCATGACCCACTTCAGCACCTCAATGTCTTTCTTGTAGTGAGGGGCCCAAAACTGAATGCAGGGTGCGACCTCATGGGTGTGGAGGACAGGGGGACAGTCACTCCCCTAGTCCTGCTGGTCACACTATTTCTGATACAAGCCAGGATGCTGTTGGCCTTCTTGGCCACCTGAGCACACTGCTGTCTTCATATTTAACTGGTTGTCAGTCAGTACCCCTAGGTCTCTTTTTACTGGGCAGCCTTCCAGACAACCTTCCCCAAACCTGTAGCATTGCAGGGGGTTGTTGTGGCCCAAGTGCAGGACCCAGCACTTGACCTTGTTGAAGCTCATACTATTGGCCTCAGCCCATTGATCCAGCCTGTCCATGTGTCTCTGTAAAGCCTCCCTCCCTCAAACAGATCAACACTTCTGCCCAATTTAGTGTCATCTGCAAACTTGTTGAGGCTACCCTTGATCCCAGGATTAGCAGGAGTGGCCCCAATATTGAGCCCTGGGGAATACCACTTGTGACCAGCCTCCAACTGTACTTAACTCCGTTCACCACCACTCTCTGGGCCATGCCATACAGATGGTTTTTCACCCAGTGAAGTGTACACACATCCAAGACATGATCAGACAGTTTCTCCAAGAGAATACTGTGGAAAATGGTGTCAAAGGCTTTACTGAAGTCCAGGTAGACAACATCCATGGCCTTTCCCTCATCTGCTAGGTGGTTCACCTTGTCATAGAAGGAGATCAGGTTAGTCAAGTAGGACCTGCCTTTTGTAAACCCATGGGCTGACTGGGGCTTATTGCCTGGTTGTCCTATATGTGCGACTTGATGGCACTGAAGTTGATCTGCTCCATAACCTACCCTGGCACTGAGGTCAGACTGACAGGACTTTAGTTCCCCAGATCTCCTTCTGGCCTCTTGTAGATGGGTGTCACATTTGCTAACCTCCAGTCAACTGGAATCTCCCCAGTTAGCCAAGACTGCTGGTAAATGATGGAAGGTGGCTTGGTGTAATCTTATACATGTGGTGTATTCAATGCATAACCGTATCTATGATGTAGGAAACATGCTGAGTTTTAAGATGTACAAGAACATATGTATGCATAGTCATTTTCATTAAGGCAGCTGAGTTATAAGGCATTTTGTTTAATAAGGCATCAAGTAAGCTTTGGAGTGGATTGTTTTATGAAGTGCTGGACATGAAAGAGGAATTTAGGTTTTGTATTTCCCTCAGAGAATCAGATGCAATTGATACCATTGCCTAGTTGGCTTTTTGTTTTTTCCTGAGAAATTCCCTTTTCAACTGAGTTTAAGAAGTTAAGTTGAAACTTGCAGTATAAATGGATTAACTAGGCAGGATTGAAGCTTCATGATGTGTGTGAATCTGTATGTGTACATGTGCTATGTAGGCTCTCTCCTTTGTCACAGCTCCTTTCTGAGTGGTGCACAGGGTACAGAGTTGTGTTTGCTGAGTCAAGCCTAATCCTAGCATAGCAAAACACTCAGGTTGCTCCTCTGGGAGGTCACTTTGACGTGGAATAATATGTGACACTGTTCCTTCCTTAACAGCTGAGTAATACCTGGGCTAAAGGGAAAGTTGCCTGTCCCGTGTTAAGACACATACTAAACATGAGGTCGGCATTTATCCTTTTGCACAATCGTATATATGTCCTTTAGCCTTTCATTTACTTTTAATTTTAACAAAACAATATAAAGTTATCATTCCTGTATCCATGCCTAGTTTCAGTGTGATGCTGACAAGGCACAAGATGTTGCATTTTATCAGAGCAGTAGGTCTAAATGCATGCAGGACAGGCCTGCTTTGTGAATAGGAACGATCTTTAGGTCAAGCCACATGCTTCACACTATGTAGCGGTAAGTCAGTGTGGGAACTTGTAGCTAGCTACCTGTGGAGGTCACCGCTGCCTGATGTGTGATGATTGATGGGTCTTTGGTGAGCAGCATGTGGGCTAGGAAATGGCTTGAGTCAGAAATCAAGGGCAGAGATACTTTTCATACTGGCAACAAGATTCTTAACAATGAGACAGGTCAGATCAGTAGCAATCTCTGTTTTTAGATATGGCAACATATTCACAGAAAATTAATCACAGGTGAAGAAATTCCAGAAGGTATCTCTGGGGTTTTCCAGGAATGCAAAAATTAATTAAAAGATGAACATTTTCAGGCCACAGTTAGAGCAGACTATGTGAGAGACCACCAAGTATGGCAAGATGATTTCTCGTCTTTGGATTTTATAGCCTAAACTTAAAGGCCTCATGGAAAGCAGCCTTCAAAGTGGAAAGCAGCTGTGCCTGTCAAAGGATAAATTAAATAAGTGGGGTTTTGAGAAGGCGTTTAAAAGACAACTGGATGAAAAATGGGGGGATAGGGAAGTGTCATAAAAATTTAAATTCAAGCCTGATAAAACCAAAGCAGCCAAAAGTAGATCCTGGGGCGGATGTAGAAGGTCACAGAAAGAACCAAGAATAGGGATGTGTGGTGAGGAAGTACAGGATGAGGGGCTTGAATTTTGCAAAGAAAGGAAAGGAAAGCAGTGAAACAAAATGGGGGCTCAGCAGAATTGGGCTCTGGTAATGGGGTCCATTGACATCCCCAAACACAGCCAGGTGATGAACAAGGTCCATAACCCATTCAGTCAGAGCAGCAGGAGATAGGGCTACAGCATGGGTTTAAGGTCCACCCAGAAAACATGGACAGAGACAGGCACACCTACAGCATAGGCCAGGCAAGATCTGGGAGGCCAGGGTTGAGCAACCTGGAGCTCCTGGGCCATGGGCAGAGGGTGTGATTAGGGGTTCTAGGTGGGGCCAGTCAGTGCCATTAAGGCCTATTAATGCCCTCAGTGTCCTGGCAGAGATTGGCACAAGAGCAGAGATGTTGCTGGGAATAGTGAGAAGATGTGGGATTCAAGGCACTTCAAGCAGTTTTGGGACCAGACACTTGTTACCAAGTCATGGTGGGTGACTCCCATAAGGCCCAATGGGAAGGAAGCAAGGAAAAGTTTTTAAGTGAGATTTTTTTGAAAGTGACACCCAACAGAGCCACTGAGGAAAGCTGGGTGAGGATAGAGGAGATATAGGAAAAAAAATGTCATTTTGTTCTTTGGGGGACAGTAAAACTGCTAATGATAAAGAGGAAAGGGGTGAGATAATGAAATGGTCAGGACACTGGTGCAGAGACCATATTTAACCACTTAATCACTTTTAACCTTAATGTAGCAAGGCATATTGAACAAGGTACTGACTGCAGCTTGGCTTTCTACTCACCACTCTGCCATTAACCCATGCTGTATATAACCTGGTTCTGTATGTCTCAGTGCCCCTCATGTAAACTAGTAATATACAGGCCAATCTTCATTATAGGGAGATCTGTCCTCTGGTTATAGGAGTAAAAAATCATTTATAATCATAAGATTAGTACCGACATGCGATAGTCATGGTAGCTACTGAAAGGCCATGACTAATTAATAAGCTACTTAACTAACTCAGTATTTTGGGCTACATGTATAGAAAGAGGCTGTAGATGTAAAGTGTAGGTATAATAATTGGGAAGAGCATAATTGTCTAAATAACCCAACTGCTCTTGCAAGTCAGGAAGCTTGATGTGTTGCTTATATCGGTGGAGACTGCAGTTCACTGAACACTGTAAGGCAGGCTCAAAATTCTGTGCAGTTGTAGAAAGAAAAGGCTGAGCCAAATATTTTGTAAAAACAAAGTAAGACTGGAAAAGAGAGACACTGAATTAAATCAGGCAACCCATTATGTGTGTCTGGAGTCTATGGTGTAAGGAGGAAGCCAGACTCCTTCATTTATTTAAGTCTGCTTTCTACATAATTCACAGTAGTGAGGTGAACTAAGGATGAAGCATTAGCTTCAGCATAGAATTTTATTCTGATCACTGGAGCCTGAAGTTATTAAAAGAACAAACACAATTATGATATCCTAGGGGACTGACACACATATAAATCTGGATATGCTGCCTGTTTCATGCAAAGCTTATGTACAGCTCCAAGTACTGCCTGCCTTTTATTTTAACTACGTTTGCTGCAGCTGTTTCTCTGAAAAGAACCATTTAACACTCTGGGGAACAAGAAGCTGCAGAAATCCTCATATTAATATCTATTAAGAAAAATAAGTTTTAAATAAATTGCTTGTTTATGTAGTTAAAACTCTTATCCCTTGAATAAGAACAAAGAGCCATCACTTTGCTAGTTCTAGACCTTTCCTAGCTCCCAGCTAATCAACTTACAGTACCATAAAGATTTAATAACAGCTTATTCTTCCTCTTCCTCTAGTCCTTCAAACTGATGAGAATCTTATTTTCATGATAAGTAGAGACATGATTATTTTCTGAAGAAAAAAAAAGCCCATAGTCTTTAAATTTAACCAGTATATGTGATTTTCAGTTTGTCTTTTATGGAAATAATTTGAGCATCAGGTAGCTCAGCATAATCTGTTATCTGTACACATGGATGCAATAACTCTCAGTCTTTCAACCGACTAATAGCTATGTGTATATATTATATATTATATAATATATAAAGTGTGTTAGATTTCATCTGACAGTCTCAACATCAGTGTTGTCAATGCAGAGTACATTATGGAGTCTGTAGTTCTTAGACGTGTCAGCAGAAAAAACCAAAAGCATAGGCCATTAACCCTTGGGAAGGCTCTCATAGTGTATTTCCAGCCTCCAAAACTGTCCTGACAAGCATCTTCCTGGTACTGAAATTCCTGTTCTTGTTTCAGACACTGCCCATCCTCTTAGCTCTACTGCCTGTTACTGAACGTTACACCCTCTCTTCCCTCTTCCTCTTCATCTCCCTGTTTCAGCCTACTGGGGAACCCTGCTGGGCTTCTTTGTGTGTTCTCATCTACTTCTCATCTTCTAGTGGTATCACCATCCAAACAACTGTCAGTCAGCTTCCAGGCTAACATACTTTTGTATGTCACTATATTCCATCTCTGTACCTTTGCCAAGTCACTCCTGCTGTTCCTGCTTCGATTTCTTTGATTTATCTCTGTCCTCCTCATCTGCATAAGTTCACTGCCATATCCATAGCTGAAAGGGAGTGATTTCCAGTAGTATCCTAAGACACTATCTGTAATACCCACAGATTAAAGGAAAAAAAAAGAAAAGAAAATCCCGTGATTTGGGCAATCAGAGACATGTTTCTCTCACTTCAATAATTCACAAGATTTTGGATTTTTTTTAAGGTAGAGAGATTAAAAGTCTTGGAGGTATGATATAAAATAAAGCAAAGATGTATTAAAGAAAGATTGTGTCAGACTAATCTGTTAATCTCCTGAGATGACAGCTAGCTTCCTAGGGAACGGGAATGCAGCAGATATCGTCTATCTTGACTTTTGGAAACTGCCACCAGGGAAATTATATGTGAAGATTTGGGTTAATAGAGGAATTTCAGAATTGATAGGGAACTGGCTAGAGAGGAAACAGATTGCATTGAAAGAGGACTGCGCTAAACGGGACTTTACACACTGATGATTTTTTGATGATGCCACAAAAATTGAGAGTGTGCCAGTCATTGACTTTTTTTTTTATTATTTTTTTAGAGGGTTAAATATGATGGCTCTGTAGTGGCACAATGTTTTAATTATAAATAATTCCATCTTGCTCACTAGCTCTTCTGTGACTTTGCTCCTTGAGTTGCTTGTTATGATGCTGCAAGTAGGCTGCCATTGCTTTCCAGCCATTGGAATGTCCTCAGGTGGGACTGCACCAGGAAAATGAGCACATGTTGATTTTTAGTGGAGACAGCCTTGTAACTGGATTGTCTGCTGTTACAGTGCCACTTCTCAACAACTGTTTAAACACAACAAATTTTAGGGCAGTTTTCACTGTATATTGAGGAATTAAACTGAGCACAATTATGGATCAAAAAGTAGGGAAAAAATATGCTTCTGCATCATCTTACATTTTTTATGAGTCTTTTCAGTATGGACAGAATAACTGACTGAGGACAGAGCATTTTAAATGAGTGGTTTAAGTAAAAAAAGCTTCATTATCAGTGCCAAACTGGATTCCTGCTTCTTTTCTCTAACATATTGTGGATTTATCTCATTCTTGGAAAATAACAAGCTAGCCTTATTTCAGCTTTCTTCAGTGAATTCATTCTCATGAAGGAAAACAACAGACTAAAACCTGTGCTCAGTGGTAACAGAAATAGCAGAACATAGGAACACAAAGTCACTTTTCAATGCAGAAGGAAATTGGAAGTTCTCCTTGGGTGCAGATTAGGACCAAAAACAGTCAGGGTATTTTTTTTCCAGTGGATATTTCCTGCTTGCTTTCCAAAAGTTTTACTTGAATAGATGTGCTTTGCGGTGTGATCTGAAGGAAGCGTGAAAGGCACAATGGCAATTCTCATGTGGAAAATACCCGGTGAGCCATCAAACCCACTTTGTCTTCCTTTACATCTTCTAGACCTCTAGGTAAATAATATCCCCAACCTTGCAAGGCTAACCAAATAAGTGCCAGCAATCAAAGCATATACAGAGGAAAAGGTGAATTCAAAATTGATGGCTGCAATGAGGTCCCTGTCTTAAGAGCAAAGGTCACAGTTTCATGGGCAGGTTCATATAGAGAAAAATCACTGTAGGGCATAAGAGCTGTCAGAGTATCCAGAAGCATCAGAGGATTTGTGATAAGGAATCAAGTGCAAAAGCTGGAAACAGTGTCTGTCTGCTAACCTATTTTAAGTATGTACCAGTTTTTAAAATGCCTTCTGTCTCAGTCTTCTCTACTGTGCACTTTATTTAGAAGTTTAATATTATAATATTTGCAGATTAATCCTGTTTGTTCCTATATCCAATTCTGCCGGTTCCTGGGAAAGTATAAACTCAATTTCTAAAGCACAGCTGAAAAGCAAAAATTGTTGGATTACCATACTGTTGTGTGCAATAAAAATATAACATTATCTAGGGAAGTCTGTAGTTGATTAGAGCATAAAAAAACAGCCCCCAACTCATACCTCTGAGTATTTGATTCCTGCGTCATATAGAGACAAGGATCTCTGCTGAACAGTGTAACATTTCATTACTTTGGATTTGCTGTGATGAATAATATTATATGCTATTGGCCTAGAAGAAATATTACTATAGTAACTAGCTCATGATTAATTTTTTATGTTTGTTTTTTTTGTTATATTTCCTAAGGGATGCCTGTCTAGACTAAAAATGTTTAAACTAACTCTTGGTAACAGTAATTAATTTTTTCCAGAGTGCTAAAAATATGAGACAGATAAACAACAATACATAGATACTGCTTTTTAAAAGCACAGCAGGTCCATAACATTCTTGAAATTATGGGAGTATAGTTTTATTTATTTTATTTGGCACTTTTTTATTAGTAGCTTTCTATGTTATTAATCCTGTTTAGTGACCTAAGGCTGGATTCCCACATCAACAATATTGCAACACTAATGAAATCCTGAGACATATAATATATAAAAAGTTACACAAGGATGAAAATATGCATTGGGTTGGCTGATTTAAATAAAAGTAATGATCTTGCTTATTTCTTTAAATCAGTAAAAAGGAAATATTTCCATAAGTGATCTATTAGTATTTTATATTTTGGATTTGTACATATTTCTTACAAGGATTCTTACAGGTCACCAGTCTACAAGCATAGGTTGACAAATATCATCTTTATTACAGTGCCTTATCAGCATAAGGAATAGGAGCAGGTGTTAGATATGTGCCCATTTATTGAAGCATTTATAGAACCTAATGTGTGTTTACTGTATCCTTGTTTTTATTATGGTAAAGGATCTACTTTTATTTTTTTTCACAGAATCATAGAATCATTTAGGTTGGAAAAGACCTTCAAGATCATGGAGTCCATTCATTAACCCAGCACTGCCAAGTCCACCACTACACTGTGTCCCTAAGCACCACAACTATACAACCTTTAAACATGTCCAGAGATAATGATTTTATGAGAATCAAACTGCCCATTTTCCTGAGCAGCCTATTCCAGTGCTTGATAACCCTTTCAGTGAAGAAATTTTTCCTAATATCCAGCCTAATCCTTGACTGGCACAATCTAAGGCTATTTCCTCTTGTCCTATCTTGTGTTATTTGGGAGACCAACACCCACCTCACTACAGCCTCCTTTCCTTTCCTTGCAGAGACCACTAAGGTCTCCTCTGGGCCTCCTTTTCTCCAGACTAAACAACCCCAGTTCCCTCAGCTGCTCCTCATAAGACTTGTGCTTTAGACCCATTGCCAGCTTCATTGCCCTTCTTTGGACCAGCCCCAGCACCTCAATGTCCTTCTTGTAGTGAGGGGCCCAGAACTGAACACAGTATTCAGGGAGCAGCATTACAAGTGCAGAGGACAGGCGGACAGTCAACAGTCACTCCCCTAGTCCTGCTGGTCACACTATTTCTGATACAAGCCAGGATGCTGTTGGCCTTCTTGGCCACCTGGGCACACTGCTGTCTTATATTTAACTGGTTGTCAATCAGTACTCCCAAGTCCCTTTCTGCAGGGCATCTTTCCAGTCAATCTTCCCCAAACCTGTAGCATTGCAGGGGGTTGTTGTGGCCCAAGTGCAGGACCTGGCACTTGGCCTAGTTGAGCCTCATACTGTTGGCCTCAGCCTATCGATCCAGCCTGTCCACTGGATCAACGCGCTGTAGGGCCTCCCTAACCTCAAGCAGATCAACGCTTTCTATACAACTTCATATTGTCTACAAATTCATTGGGGATATGCTAGATGTCCTCGACAAGATCATTCATAAAGATATTAGACAGGAGTGGCCCCCATACTGAGCCCTGGGAAGCAGCATTTGTGACTGGCCAACAACTGGATTTAATTCCATTCACCATCACTCTTTGGCCCTGGCTGTCCTGCCAGTGTTTTACACAACGGAGTGTACTCTCATCCATTTTTAAATTAGATTGTTTCAAAAACTCATTATCTATGTCGAAGTGTGTTTGTTTGTAATTAGAATTCATAGATACTCTGAGTTCAGATAAGAACTGTGGAGCTACCATTTTAAAGAACTATTTGAAAGTAGTTAAAATTAATGTGTAAAAACATGCATAAAAATAAGTTGATTTAAGCACACTTTATATTTGAAATTCACTTAGAAAATGTGAAATATTATCTGTAACAAGGAAATTGAAGAAGTCATTCATTCTCATCTGCTTCTTTTTCACAGAATAGAAAAGAAAAGCATAGCTTTATGTTTTTCTAATTCCTGGTAGGGTTTTCATCTTGAATAGAACTAGTTATTAAAATGAAATAGCTGAATAAATGAAAATGAAGAAAATATTCACCTTATATTTGCAGAAAGCCGAACAAACTTTGGCTTCAGGTTTTAGTTATTTCTGCCTAATGCTTGATTTGAACTGGCCTGTTCAAAGCCTGGTTGCAAGTGTGACCATTTCAATGGCTTTGTTCAAAAACTAAATAACCAGGTTAAATGTTTAGGAACTGGGAGAAGGTTGTATGATTTCTTTTGTAATAAATTGGCTTTTAATTCACCCTGAATCATACTCCAGGATAGGCATAGTAACTTTCTGTAACAGAAACACAGAAGAATGGAGTTCTGTCGGCAGAACCACCAGCAGATTTACTTTCTGCCTTTTGTTTTTCATTTAACTGATGGGAGGTTCAGAGGATCACACAGTAGCATGTGATATTTCATAAGGGTTCATAAATTATGCAGTCAGACTTGTTGGATTACAAAAAGCTGGAAGCAACAAGTGCTTCTTGCATTATAAATGAAATGGCTTATTTACAAAGATGACATAGCTATATTAATTGTGAGAAGTTATGATTAAAGGGATAGGCCTGCACTGTTTAAGATGTTAATTAGAAGAAACTCATTTTCAAGAAGAAACAAATGGATCTTTTTAGTCTGTGCTGGGTTTACCGAAGTGCACCGCTGATTGCGTTCTAAACGTCTTCCTGTTCCAGCAATTTTAAGTGTTTTTTTCTCATTCACTAGCTTGATGTCAAGGCAATAGAAGAATCCTGTGTCAAGGCTCACATTCAGAATTAAGAACAGTGATCATATCTGTGGGTAGGAAAACTTGTTTCCTGCTGTGTGACACTGGTCAAGCACTAGCTGGGGTGTGCTATCATCCCTGAGTGTAAAATGGTAATTGGAGTAGCTAACTGGAAATTGGCATGACCCCTAAAACAAAGATTTTGTTATTACATCTGTGATCATCTGTGCAGAGCTCTTGAACCTGTCCTGCTATGGCTTTTCCCCCTTTCTCCCAGGTGAGGTGCCCAGGCAGAAGCAGCTCCAGCGTGGCTTCTGGAAGGCCCCTTTTGCCCTCCATGGGCACTTTATCTTGCCTACAGCTCCTCACGTTCCCTGTGCCCACCATGGGGGGAACAGCAATCCTGAGGCATTCTAGGGAGGCGTCAGTTTGCTTTAGCACAGAATCATAGAATCTTTAGGGTTGGAAAGGACCTCTAGGATCATCAAGTCAAACCTTCATCCTAACATCCATCCATCTATCTATCTATTAGACCATAGCCTCAAGTGCTATGTCCACTCATTTTTTAAACACCTCCAGAGATGATGACTCCACTATCTCCCTGGGCAGCCTGTTCCAGTGCCTAACCACTCTCTCAGTGAAGAATTTCTTCCTAATATCTAATCTAAACCTTTCCTGATGCAACTTGAGGCCATTTCCTCTCATTTAATCATTAGTAATTTGGGAGAAGAGACCAACACCAGCCTTGCTACAACCTCCTTTTAGGTAGTTGTAGAGAGCAATGAGATCTCCTCTCAGTCTCCTCCAGACTAAACAACCCCAGTTCCCTCAGCCTCTCCTCATAAGGCATGCTTTCCAGACCCCTACCAACTTCATTTCTCTAAATAATATTGAGTCTTTGGATGTTCACCAGAAGGTAGCATCAAATAAAGCTTGCCTTGGTGTAATGTGTCACTGCAATTAAACATGAGTGAGTCCAAACAACAAACACTTAAAAAAAGATAAAAAATACAACCCCCAATGTCTGAAAACCTAAGCTTTCACTATTTCCTATTTTGCAACTTTATTCTTTTTCTGCATTTTATTTTACTGTATTTTGTGTAAGACAAGACCTAGATCTCTAAGGAGAGGAGAGAAGCAAATCTTTTTAAGAAGAAAATATATTCAAGACTTCTTTAAATGTCAAGAAGAAACAAGCTAAAGTCATAAACCAAATGTCTTTTCCATTCATGATCTTCCCTCCAGCTTCTTCCTTTATAGCAACAGGGATATGCCATGCTTTCTGAGATACGCCATATGTCGCTCCTGAAAAGCAGAGCTATATAAATCATCTCAATTTAACTTCTTGTACTGGTAACAGACCATTCACAAACAGCTCATAGTTTTCTCTGAGTTATTCAGTAAATAGTTATCTGAGATCATGTCAGTAGAAACTTTTATTTTAAAGTGCTACCTGGTTAACTGTAAGTAGTTTTTGAATATTTGCTGTTCATACTGTGTAGCGTACCGATGATAGGTCTAACCGGTTGCATTGGGCTGATTTTGCTCTCTGATTAGGTGAGCATGTAGGGGCTTCTGATGTGACTACTTCCAAGTGCAAATTTAAGAATTTGTGTCTGTGGATACAATATCAGGCAACTGTAAATTTCTTTTCATGAAAATTCATGTCAGTAAAATTGAATTACATAAATGATCTAGAAGTGCCAAACAAATAATTTAGAAACACAAGAGAGTGTTGAAAAGCTCCCCCTGCCCTTCCATCAGTTTATCAAAGATAATGAGAGAAGGTGGCTGAGTTTTGTCTCAGTATTAGCAAAATACATAACCTAAAATCTTCAGGTAAAACCTTGAAAAAGCTTGGTGTTACTTTTATTAAGTGAGATTTGAACCGTAGGATTTGGGTTTTGGTGTTTTGTTTTTTTTTTTTTTTAATTGCATGACAATTTCCTTAAAAGATTCTGGGAGTATGTATGTTAGTGAACAAGAAAATTTGGCCCTGTGCAGGTGTGCCACAGACCTGTATGTTAATAGTGAGATATTATTTAAAATACAGGGATTCCCAGACCTTGGGTTCTCACAGAGTAGTAGAATTTATCCAGAACTTGCCTTGGATCTTGTATCCCTTCAAAGATACACTTGAGAACATGTCTTAATCCTATTTCTATTTCTGTTAAAGTGGTTGTGAGCTTTGATGAAGACTTCAGTGGAGGTAAATTCATGAACTGCATTAAAAGTGTCATTGTATGATTTGACTTCTGTGTTGTATAGGCTGCATGATGTACAACCAAATCTAATTAAAAATACTATAATAATTTTTAAAAATCCCCAAACTATCTTAGTTTCATCTTTCTTTCTGGTGTCAATCTCTCCCTTGCTCCCTCATTTCTCTTTTTCTCCTTTTTATTTTTTTTTTAATTTTTTTTTTTTGGTACCCAAATAAAAATAAATATCACCAGTAGGGGGAATAGATGTATAAAAAACAAACTCAAAACGTTTTTATTATAGACTGGGATGTCAGTTAGTTCACTTGAAAAGTTACTGGTTTAGTATTTTACCATGTCCTCATCAAGAAAAAGATGTCAGGGGAGAGTATGGTTCTTAGATACGTGGTTGAGGTTGATTAGGGGTTTACAATTTATTCAGAAATATGGTAATGCTGTTTCATTTCCTTGAAAAAAGTTATGTCTTCATACAGTGATTAGACTGGGAGGTGGTTACTCTGTCTGCCTCTGCCCCTCAGCATTGCTTCCACAACATGCCTGTGCTTATCTCTTATAAACCACAATGAATGAACTTGTGAAAGCAAGTTGAGAAAGAAAGTCAAAACAAGAAAAAAAGATGACTGAATGAGAAGTGAATCTTTTAACATTCCCTTTAAACTGATACCATCCACAGCATGATGCAACACCCCTGCATCTTCTCCAGATTTTGAGAACTGCATACTATCTCTATGTTGCCCTTATGGCAGTATCTGGGCGGCAGTATCTGCATGCAAGGAACATAGTCTCCAAGTATCAGAAAGCAGGACATGAGATACATGACACAGTGGTCTTCAGTCAACTCAGCCGTTGTAGACGAACCCCTAAAATGGTAAAGAATTTGCCAGCAATTATGGGTTTACAGAAATTCTCTTTGCCTAAGCCATTTGCAAAATTAACCCCCTAAATTAAGTCATACTGTGATAATAGTTTACAAATAGCATTCCTCTTCAAATGATTAAAAGGATGAAGTCAAAATAAAACAACAGGGAAATGGACAAACTGAGAAATGGGAAAGGGAAACAGTTTTTTCAGGTACACCTTGATGCAGGAGGAAAATGGATTTAATGAAGGCTGAGAATGGGTGTCTAGAAAACAGGACTGACATGCAGTGGCTGAACTGGACTAGAGCATGTCAGTAAGAAGGCCATTTGTGAGACAAAACTAGCGACTTCTGGTTCTGTGTTATTTCAATGGTTTTCTTCATCCTGTTCTGGCCCTGACTTGATTGAAGAATCAAATTTAGAAAGACAACTTTGTTTTCTCTCTAAGAGTACATAAGAAATTATTAGCCAACAGTGAAATTGAAATAAACAGTGAAGCTGTTTAAAGAAAATATTTTTTTTCCTAAGATTATATTTTGAAAGAGAAGTTAGCTCTTGAAAAAAGTTGCAAAGGGAGACGTGCTGTTTTGTGTTTTTTTCCAATGGCTGTTGAGAAGCTGTGAGCATGGGTTCA
>JANHFX010003043.1:45000-60355 GCA_027560015.1 Chloroceryle amazona
ACTGAAATGAATTATTGGAGAAATAAATTATATCTCACATCATAACATCTAACATTGTGCTTGTGCATAATTGGAGCTACGCAACCCAATGTGATTTTTGCATTAAGGTGATGATAAACAACTTCAGGAGGAGGAAAATGTCTGAACTTCTCTTTAAAGGAAAACAAAATATAGATGACTCCTTATCTTCACAAGAACACCAGCAGCTTCACTGCTAGCTACACTTACTGTCCATTATTAATACCTGCTCTGACACCAAGAGTCAGATGTACAGTAGACTCAGGTATGTTGAAAGCCACCACAAAGGTCACACCAATTCAGTTTTGGTGGAACAGCGACATGTTTCAGCTGTTTCGCCGAATAATCCAGCCATTAGTATGACCACCTTCCTGCTGATCACCAAAGGCTTTTTAACTGTAAAATAATAAAAAATATGAACCTTTAGAGGTAAGATTAAAAGACAAACTTATAAATGCAGAATTTCACTTTATGTAATAAACTAGATCTGTCTTCTCTTGGAACAAAAATCTGTACTGGTCAAAGATCATCTTACAATCGAGAATATAGAGGAAAAAGTTAAGGATAGAAATCAGAAGCTTTTACTTTGACACAGTGCTTCTATTTTTATATTATTTAGTACTTTGTTTCTAGTCATCCCTATGAAATATTGGATAATAATAGCTATGAATGAAAAAACTCATCTTCTTTGAAATTAAACTCCTTTGTGATCTTTAGGTACAGATGCTTCACCTGCCCATTACATTATTATACTGTATTCTCAATGCTACTGCCTTTCAGAGAACAGAATGCCAAAGTAGTGTAAGCCGTTTCCCTTTTGCTAAGGATTACACCAAGAAATGACTTTTTTTATTCAGATTCTTATGCTACTGGCTTTAAGCAGGAAAATGTAGAAATAATATCTCCCCCTCCTAATAAATGTTTCTAAATTACATGAAAGAAACAAAAGTGAAAGCCCATCTAAACTTAATAACAAAAGATCAGCAATTTTGTTTTGTTTATATTGGTGAATTGAATAAGGAACCTGCAAACTGAAGCACTCGAGTTGAGATTGAAAGTACTCTAGAAAGCAATGAGGCAGCCTAGTCAGATATCTGTCAGGAAACTGAAGGCGACAGGCTACCTTCTTATGTCTTTCCAGGCCATTTGATGGGTCTGTAAGTCCTCACACGATCTATATTGTTACCTATGCTTACAGACATCAGTAGGGAATAGCCTGGGAATTTATTTACTTATCACTGTTTGAAGTGATAAATTTATCAGTATTTGAAGAGAAGAGAGAGGTTGGCCTCTTGAATGTTGTTCATCAAATTGAATTTTCAATGATTTTGTATTGTTTTAAGAAATCTCCAACATGAGCTATTTTTTTACTTGAAAAAATGGAAACTCAAGTTATTGATAGTCTGAAGGTGGCTGGCACCTATATAAGGTACATTCTGATACCACCACTGGACTGAACCATGAAGGCCTCCATGGTTTCGTAGGCTCTTGGGAAGTAAGGTTCCTTTTGCCTTATTAAGATGAAGCTGAGCAAGGGATGTTCAAATAGACTTCACACTTGTGATCAAATATTGTACCTCTCCCAAAATAACTGCTGTAGAATCCCATAGGCATATAATTAGGGTTATTCCATGCATCCAAATTAAACTATCAATAACCTCAAAGAAATAATATATTCCAGGAGTAGGCCACCAACCAGATTCTGGGGGTGCAGAGAAAATCATAATACTTCTTAGACAGCTTGTAAGGGCTGACCTCTGTTCTGCAAGCCATTACAAACAACACAGCCTTTGCGTTTATCAGCCATTATTCTCTGTCAGGTCATGAAGCAAGGCCAAGTTGTCCTCATGAGTTAAGCATATCCACAGAGAAAAGATGGGTGTAACTGATTTTGATACTTCTTCATGTAATTTATGTCATGCTAGAGTAATACTGTGGTATCCTGGGAATAGAAAGAGGATTTCTGAGGGATAGTTTTATGGTGATTTGGGAGTTAGTACAGACTTATGACAAATTTTAGGGACCTGTGACACTCTGGAAAGTCTTTCTTGCAGGGGTCTGAGCTGCTCTCCCTCACTGAATACCTGTCTTTCACTTGTCATACAATCCAGGCCATCCCGATGTGTCCTAGGCAAGGATTGCAGGCATCTTTGGAAACACGAAAGTGCAGTGTCTGACTATGTGTGTCTATAGGATTTCCCAAATGAATGTGGAGATGAAAATTCCCTTCTCTTCACACTTCAGTAGAGCATTAGCCTAACCTGCTTTTTGATGTGATATAAGACACAGACCCTCTTAGGCTCTTGTCGTTCACAGTAAAGTACAGTGGAGAACAATTTAGTGCAAAACCAATGACACAGCCAATCACAACTGGTCTCATCACTGGGACACGGGGTATCAAGGCAGGTACAAGCGTGCAGTGAAAGGTAGATCTTGTATGCCCACAGGTCTGAGTGACCAGACTTACTGGGAGGGCTTTTTTCCTTAGCAGTCTTGCAGAAAGACAATGCAGACACAGCAGAACAATCACTCATTGTCTCTAGTGGCATTTTTCAGGAAGTTAATAGAAGGCATTGTCTCTAGCATCACTGACTTGACATGGATTCCCACCACCTCTGGAACACAGAGTGCAGAGACACTGTGCAGGAATAGAAACAGCTTATTCAGTAGGCATTTCTCTCTACATTTTTGCATCCATGGTATCCTTTTGGATTCCTTGTGTTCATTTGTTTGCATTTGTTTCCATTTTCTATATTATTCATGTACTTCTACTTCATTAGCAAATGCTCAGGCCTTCAGAGGCACTAATGTTAGGGTGTTTGTTTTTTTTCTTTATAGTCTTAGTCTGCTTTCTTAAACTGCTGTTCCAGAAGGTATGCCAGGTTTTCAGACACGGCTTATATATTGGTATTTTCTACATGGAAACCAAACCTGAACTGTTCTAGTGAAAACCTTCCTTCTAATAAGAAAATAGGATATGGCTCTCCCTCTATTTTAAAAGAATTTTTAAAATGCATTGTTTTCACATGAGCAAGACTTCTCCCAGGTTTCTCATGTATCTCTGTCAGCAAATGTTTTCCTGGAAGTGTCTCTCTCAAACCTTTGGTCATTATCCTCCAATGTCACCCAGGTAACTATCACCACAGGTTGGAAATCGCTCATGAGTCATGACATCTGTGATTCTCTAGAATCTCAGGTCTTCTCTGACCTTAAGCACTCTCTTCAATGCTATTAAATAAATTAAATGTTTAAATTATCTATGTTAGCTTTAATTGTATAATTATAGAATCAACGAGAAATAAATCTATAAAGGGGAAAGTCTAACCTAAAAAAAGACTTGCCCTTACTTTGAAGTGGATGAACATGCCAGTGGAAATGATAGAGACTGTAACCCCTGTAGGTAAGCCAGCTTGCTTTAAGCTTTCCTTGAACATAGTCGCATAAAAGAAACAATACTAGACTGTGAAGCCGAAGGCGAATGTCCTCATGTTATTTCAGTGTTTTACATTCACATCCAGGAGAAAACAGAAGCTTTCCAGGTATGCATTGGGATGGCAAGACAGGGAATCCCTTCCACTGCAACATGCATTGACTGCGCAGAGTTTAGGGGAGTTGAACAACAAATAGGAAAATTTTAGTACTACTAAAAATCTCCTCAAGTAAATCTGAATTGTTTTCAATGTGAACAGTGCAATTAGCAGCTTAATGTAATTAAATTTAATAAAGTTTGCTTAACGTAGCTTTGACTTAGTTTAGTTATGCCCTTTAACTATGCCAACAGTAGTCTCATGTGTCTCCATTTATCTGTTAAATGTCCCCATGAATAAGGGCATTGGGAAGATGAAGTCATCCAGTTTCATAGTGCCTTGGCATTCACTTTCAGGAGATTGAGTGTGGGCTCAAGACTAAACCTGTTTCCCTCTGTGTAGGGCTTTATGTGCAGGCGCATCTCAGGGAAGAATGGGGAAGTTAAGTATCAGCAAAAGCAACTTGCAGGGGTAACAGTAGCTCAGTCCTTAGCCTTTGTAATTGTCCCATTCTATTTCAACACCACCTTGAAGGATGATAGGAGCTGTCAGATCCCTGTGCCTCCAGGCAGGCTGTGGAACAGAGGAACAAGTGGATGATGTGCCCTGTGAGAACCGGCAGTGATACCTCTGTAGTTTCCAAAAGGTATTTGTCTTCAGCTTTCTCCTATTATGCTAGGGACTTTACTGCATCTGGCGTCTATCTCCGAGTGGTTAATAAAGTTGATTTACACTGTTTATTTCTGTCAGGGGTTCATCAGGCATATTTTATTTTGCCTCCTATAAGTTCCCGATTTGTTACTCTATAGTCTGCTTCCCCAGACTCATTGATCCCATAAAAAGAAAAACATGATTACAACATACAGCCAAACTAGTCATCTACAGAGGAAAAAAGTGTGTTTATTATTAACACCTACTAACAGTTAACTCTGTTTCTGTTGACATTACACTTTCATTGGTAAAATATTAGTGGAATGTGTGTGTAATATGAAATTCATGCTGATGACAATGATTTTGACTTAAAAGTCACTGTTGGAGAGCCATAGCTTAATTTGCCAATCAGTTTAACTAAAAAGTATGTTAGGGAGGTAAAAAGGCCTCCTCCCTTTCCACATGAAGTCTTTTCATAATTAGTTAAAATTTCTCATGAAAAGGTTTCCTTTTTTTTTCCCTTAGCTCTGCTGCAGACTTTGCTGATGATCTGCTCTAGTGGTGTGCTCTCAGCATCCAGGAAGAGTGGAGAAAATATCCCCAGAGGGCATAAGAGTTACTTCTTGAACCTGCAAATCTGGGAATCACAGTTTCCAAGACATGCTGTAACAACAGGGAAGAAGAAACTGTTGTTTCCTCTCACCCAGCAGCTCCTGGGAATGAGGATCATGCTTTTATAAAGACAAACTGTTGTCACATCACATATACTGAAAAACAAATTGCAGGGAAGCTGGACTATGAATTGATTCTCATTGATTAAATTCTCATCTCAGTGTGCTGGAATAGTGCTGAAGATCCAAAGGATCCTGTTGTGTGACAGCACTACATAAATCCAAGAATTTATGTCAGCACTTTATAGAGCAACGTGGAAGCATCCAGTTTTGGGCTTTCAATTTGAATCCAAAACTGTGGATGATTTTCAAAAGGTACATTAGCTAAAGCCTCAATTAGGACTCAAAATCAGTAGGGGTTCTCATTACTCTTACAAAAGTCTCCCCAGTGTCCAAGGTGATGTTTTTGGCAAATATGATGATAAATGGATAGGGAGAGTTAAAAAAAAAAAAAAAAAAAAGAAGAAAAAAGAAAAAAGTTAATTTAGGTCTCAGAAAGTGAAAAGTTGTGAAATTTGTCTACATAGTTTAAATTACCTATGTATAAAACCCACTTAAATATTTATAATGCTAGAGAAGTGTAGGAGAGCTCACCTAAAAAATACTTTCCCACATAAATTCAACTGTCATTTCCAGGTAATTCATAGCCTCTCCACTTAACAACAGCCAAGCATCCAAAATAAGACACTCATATACAAAGCCCACAACAAAGAATGCTGCAGAGATCTCCAAGTGAGTTCTGACGGAACCCAGTGAGTCCACATGATACAACACTAAAAAGGCTTCTTGCTTTAGATCCAGAAAGTATATAACCTTCATTACAGGAGTCTGAGCAACACTCTTCCTTCCTGAGACCTCTCACATCACCACTGGTATCATTCCTCATGGAAGTCCCCAGGCTCAAGCATAGCAAGGACAAGCTGCAAAACATAAGTTGTGTTTTTTTCAAGCTGAAGGTCTATTTGTCACAGCTGTCTTTTGAGGATAGTTCACTACCTTCTGTGGAAGTCGGAAGATATTGATATGTACCAACACCAGCAAGACTTTGTTAGAGGTTTAGCCAGTGCTGCACCTCATGTGACAGATACTCACCAGCTACCCTCATAAAGCACTGAACGATTCTCTTGTGCTGGGATGGCAATGAACAAGCTTGGTAATGTTCAAGCTGCAAATGGATGTGTGATCTATAATACTGATCACATTACACAACTCTTTCTTAGTTGTTCATGATAGAATTAATGTTTTATCTAGACAGTATGCTTCCTGGAGACTTTATACTTTTGCTTTTGTACAGCTCCTTGCACACTGGGGTCCTGGGTTGTGTTTTTTTCCTGGTGCTATGCAAGGAGTGCAAATGCTACATTACAAGGGCTAAATACCAACAACAGTGAATAGATTCAAAGGAAAAGTAAATAAAAGCAGAATGAGAATGTTATTCTATGAAGGAATGAATGCTAACATGATGGAGTTGGCTAAGCTTAACCAACAGTGGATGATTAAATTATATTTTTAGCAAGCTGAAGGCATACTTGTCATGGTTGCTTTTGAGAATAGTTTACTACCTCTGTATGAGCAGAAAGATACTGATGTATATGTATCAATACCAGCAAGACGGTCGAAATAAAGGCTGATTTTATTTTTTATGGAAAAATGTTGATTCTACTTCAATTTAAAAAAAAAAAATATCAGAATTCTTGAACATTTAATGTTCAAAAAAGATATAGGATAAATACAGCAATGCTGTTATCAACCTTTCACAGATTGAAAGGCCCTGTGATTTATTTAGTTTTTCAAGAAAATGTCAGTCTCATATGAACTATGAATACTTTCTTATTTAAAACAGGAGAGACTCAGAAGAATTCCATCAGCATTTTGTCTTACACAATTAGTATTAGTTATCGGTAGTCAGAAGTTCCATGGATATTTGTCACACATTTCCATTACTGGTGGTGATGAAATCATTACATTTGTTCTGGAAAAAAAATACTTGACACATTAGTTTTTGTGTGTGTTTGTGTGATACCATACTTTATTGTGTGCTGAGTTTTTGTGCTTTGGGTTCTGTTGCAAATAGAATTGGTTGCAGTCTTGGAAAGTTCAGTGTGTAAGTTAAAGTAACGTCAGAACAGGTTAACTTGCATGATTGCTCACTCAACCTATCATCCTTCCTGATGCTCGCAGTTTTTCAGAAGGTAGTTTTTCCAACTCAAAATGGCTTTTCTTGAATTACTTTACTAATGACTTAAACTCAAATAAATAAATAAAAAAAAATCTCAGGCTTAATGAAAAATAATAGACTAGGGTTTTTTTTCCAAAAAGCATTCAAAAAATACATATAAAATGGAGATGCTTTTGTGTTTAATAACTTAGGTCATAAAAATTGTGCGCTATGAAAATGCATAAAGTACCATTTAAAAAAATCCCAAACCTGATAATCCAAATATATCTTTCAGTACATGTCACCAGTGTGCTCCATTACTGCTCAGTTGCCAGATGTCTGCCTCTTCCCTAGGGTTGGCTCTCCGGCTTTAGTACCTCCTCCACAGTAGAAAACACCTAGGGGTTCCCATGATAGACTGCCTTCCTTTGAGTGGAAGGGAGCTCCTTGTGCATCACATCCCATGTGCAGATGAGTTTATAATGGGAAATACAAACAGGAAACTCTCATACAGCATAAAATACCTGTGTTTCCTTCAGTTGGACTCACTTGGGTTTCTGATGAAAGTCTTATCTTCCATTTTTCACTGGAATAGAAATGTAGACCTGCTCTAGCAAACAAAAACCTTTTGCTTAACTATCAGAAATGTCTGTTGTATCTTTACCTTATTTCTAAGAAGAACATACTGATTGCTGCCCAGCCTGGATAAGCCTAACTTCTGTATCACATTTTTTTTTTATGGTATCCTTTAAATAACAGCAGTGTATAAGAATCTGTTTCACATCTTTAATTTTGACTGTTTCCTTTCTGATTCCATTGCTGCAACCACACAGACAGTATTTCTGGATCTTGATATTTTTTTTTTTTTTCCTTAGGGATGCTTGCTATTCACAGTTTAATACATGAAAATACAGAATGTGCCCATATTCTTCTGTTCTTATACCTATATTTACACTTGCTCCACAAGACAGGGCAGATTACATTGCCTGAATTTGCTATGAACAGCACAGGTTCTGTGTAGGATATGGACATACTAGAAGGAGAGAAAAAGAGAGTGTGAGGAAGAACAGTGCCAAGTCCAGCAATCATAGTTATAGGGCAGATGGGACTTTGAAGACAAAAGAACAGAACTGGAAGAGTCTAGAATGCTGGAAGAAGGACAAAAAGACATGATAACTTGTTTGCAGCATAGAGTGAGATTGTATGAACAGGAAAAGGATAGGGATAAGGGATTTCCATGGGCAAGCAATAGATGATCACCTGAGGGAGCAAAGCTGGAGGGCAGATTAGTGTTCATGTGAGAAGTCTATTAAGTGAAAGGCAATGACAGAAGAAGAATGAGACAGAATAGTGAAGTCAGGAAAACAGATGATGTGCATATATCAAAACACCTCTAGGAAAACCAGCTTGATTTGCCCCTTTTTCCCTTTCCCAAACCACTCAACATTGCATATTGTCAATTTCAAACCTGGGAAAAGTTGGCTGTCTGACAAAGAGATGCTGGAAGATCTTTGACAGAGCCAGTATTAATTCTGGTCAATTGCTGCTGCTGCAAAAGTGCACCATTCAACCAATCTAAAATTCAAATCAGTTTCCAAAAGGCCACTTTTTCATTCTAAAAAGGAACACCTGAGCAGGTTATGACTTCTACCATCATGTCATCTATGCATATAAAGGCATCCAGAGAAATGCTGACATAAAATTATCTAATTAAATAAAGAGAAAAAAGTGGAAGTTGTGAGTGATTTTGAATATATTCATTTTGGAATTCTCAATGGAAGAGAACTTAAAAAGAGATAAGTTGAAATGTTGCAGCTCACTTCTTCTTCACAAGCCAGTCAGGAAGATTTAGCAGTCTGAGACTATCTACTTAAAATTTGAACAATTTTAATTTACAGTCTCTATTCACCTCTGAAAATCCTGCCCAAAAAGTTTTCATAAAGGTGAATTATCTTCACCAATAGTTTTTGGCCCAGCAGAAAAGCAATCCTCCCTGCTCCCAAACCAAAACCGTCAAAATCTGGAAGAAGATTTTTCCTTCATTTTCCCCAGAACCTTTCTGTTTTATAGTACTCGTTTCAGCAATATCTAATTTCTTTTCAAAGAATGGAATGAGGTGCTCTCATGCTAAGAGGTACTGTACCCCATCATATGCTATGGGCTTCAAGTTAATGGTGTCAGGTGGTCATCACTGCCTTTGTAGAAGTTCCCTGAGAGAGTTGAAAGGATATAAATTGCAAATGCAGGGAACACTACTTGATTACAGTTATGAGAGGCCTGGCCAAATCCTAACCCCCTCAGTCAAAAATTAAATACAACCTGAATTATTTCTTTCTGTATCGACCGCATCCAAGCATGGTAAGTCAAGGAGAATCAATCTCAAATTTGACTATATTTTGTCATTGGGATACCTGTAGAAACTAGTGTTTCTCCACTTGCTACTAACTCCTAAGATTGTTACAAGAGCATGCTACTTTATCAGTGGAGTCTTTTGGATATGGACATGAAGCATAGGGACTCACACATATGCATGGAAACAACTACAATTGATTAATGGAAATGAATCCTCTGTGGTTTGTTTATCTCATATTTGTACCTTTTGCAGTAGTGCCAGAGGGGCACATGCTCATTTTTAAAGAGAGGGAAATGAGAAGAGCAACCAATCAGTGTCTAATCAACACTGGTCAGCAATGATGACTAGTCAAACTTTTGTAATGTAGGAAGGGAAGATACGTACCACACCAGTAATCTCACAGTCTGTCAATTTAAAGCACAAAGAAATGAATGACAGCAAGTCCAGATAGACAAAACCAGGAAGCCAAAGATGAAAGGAGGAGCATTTCTGAAGTTAACTTACCTTACTAATATGTTTTGCTTTGTTGAAGTATTCTTTATATCTTCGATAGGGAAAATGCACAGCAGTATGAGGAAGGAGTTTTGTATGCATAGTACTTGTTGTTTTTATTCAGTTATTTTTCTCAGTCTTCTTCGTCTTTCAAAAATTGTTTGATTTATGCATTTACAGAAAGTATGACAATTGATCTAGGTGGTTCACAGATTGAAAGTAAGAAGTAAGATTACTATTATGATTTACAGTACACATATTATGTTGGCTACAGTCTGAGCAATAGTTCGTTTACTTTAGGACACTAGACCTGTCTTTGAAGGAGAATGGTGAGGAGGGAAGTGTCCTTAACTTAAGAGACGTTTTAGTTTAAATAAAAAGGAGGAACTTATAAATGCTGAGAAAATTATCAAGCATAAACTGAAGCAGATGAAGACAAGTTGAAATAAGAATTTGTCATTAGCAGAAAGTTTTATGGCTACATATGACAGCTATTGGGATATGAAGAAACCTAGTTTTGCTATAGACCAAGAAAGCAGACTACCTGATTCCTCTTGAAGCTAATATTTATGAAGATGTAGTCAAGGCTCTGTGAAAATATAATAAGGTAATGGAACTCATTTGGGTGGCTTTGGCAAAAAGATTGTTCATTAATGTTATTGATGTACACTGGAAGACATCTGATGTGAAGTTCATAATTGAAATGTTACAAACACTTCAACATATGGATCCTTCACATTCACTTAATTGCCAGTTTAGTAATAATTTTATGTAATGAGGAATTATTAATAATACGTGAAATACTAAATTGACGTAATCACCAAAAAACGTAATATGACATCCACAAAGAATGCAAAGGACATTATAATTCCAGGTGCTTTGTTATAGTTTAAACAAGGAATATAACTGGCCAAATTCATCTTTCAAAACTATTGACTCTATAAAGTTTTAATAATTTTTTACATAATTGTGTTTAAAGGTAAGGCTATTAATCAGGCATTCTTTTTCCTCATTCTTAATATCCCTTATTAGCATCCAGTTATGACAAAAAACCTGACAAATGATCATTAACAAACTGCCTTACAGTTTTGTGGCACAAGTCCCACTGTGAAATAAATCTCTATATGTGGTTTCTTTGATTATGTAGGCAGATACCAATACCCTGTTCAGATAGGAGAGACAACAGGACCAAATTTGTCTCTTTCCTCGTTGCAGTTTAATCATTGTGGAAGATTGTGGTATTGGGACAAGAGATCTTTTATCTCCAGCACACCAATAAAAATCTTCCCTAAGTTTGCAATTACTGAAAGTCAATAGCCTATTGGTATGAGAAATGTACTCTTTTAGGACAAATGTCCACAACACAGTTATCACCCCTATTGCCACACAGAACAGATTGAGAAGGCACAGAGAATGTCAGGCACCTCCCCAGGTAATCCTCTTCATGGCAGGATCGGTGCACACTGATGTGGGGACTAGTGAAGTGTGCAAGGCCGCTCATTCTCTGGGAGCCTTGTCTAGTCTATGACTTCATTTTCCTGAGTCATTATTCTGACACATCTCATGGGCAACATCTTCAGTGAGAGAAAAAAAACAATATGAGTTTTTACTTACACTGGTATAAATCAAGAGAAATCCTACTGAAGCCAATGACTTTCTATACAAAATCATAAAAGCAAGAGGTAAACTGAAGCTATTAATGAACAGCAAAATAGAAAGCAAAATCTTCAATTCAATTTTACCTCACTTTAGGTTTAAGTGAGAGACATGGGAATTGGAGTTCTTTGGGTCACCTGATCTGGGGGCTGGAACTGTGAGAATTACACTTTGGCATATAAAATACATTTTGTGGCACATGTTCAATTAAAAAATTAATATTCCTGAGTGGTGTCATCCAGAATGACTATGTATGCTTTTAGCTCTTCTGCTCCTTTTTCATAAAGCTAACATCAGTGATGACCTCTGGTTTAAACTGAAAGGATGAAGATAAGTGTATTTACTGGAAGAAGGCATTTTCCAAACATGATTTATAGAAATAAGACAACAAGCATAAAAAATATAAACTACTGGTCAATTTTATTTCAGCTTTAAGTGGACATTGCTCCCAAAAGTTAATAATCCTTTGATAAAGGAGATGCCACTTAGTACATAAGGAGTGGACTGTTCCAGATGTTACTCTGACCGATTAGCGAGTCTTCACAAGGCAATAGCTTTACACAGAAAATCTCAAGACTGGGGTTTATTAAGTATTTCATGATTACTTGAACATATTTTAATAAAATATTATCATAAAATATAAAGGATTAGTACTTCTATTACCTTTTAAAATACTAAATTATGAAAGAGCCTATCCAGGAATTACATGAACTATATTCAACAGCAAATAGGACACAGCCTTTAGAGAGATCATGCATGTATGTTTCACATGTGAGACAAAATGAGTTATTTGTACATCACACTATAACAGAGTAAAGAATTTTTCAGGCTATGTAAAATGTCTGTACTCTTTAGGTGATATAATTTCAATTCTAGTACATATGCTATTATTTGATGAATTGCAATAATTAGTATATGCATTGTACTTTTCCCTTCTTGTTTTCACATTTTCAGATTTTTTCTGTGAGGCTCACTAATGGTTTGTGTTTTAACCAATTTAATACCTCCTTTCTTAAAGTATTTAGAAGCATATGTTTATATAAAGAAATTGCTGGTGAACAGGCAGAAATGATCAATTTTAATATTTTGGAAATCAGCAAAATACTACTGAAGAAAAACAAAGCATTACATATTCTGAGAAATGGCACAATGAAGTATCTTATTTCTTGTAAAACATATTAAGCAATAGCAATCATTTTAGGCAAATGTTTATTTTATATTTGATTGCTAAGCAAGAGACAATTTCATTCATCTTCATTTTTACATTTTTAAGACCACATGATTTAGTTCACATCGGAGCACAAAGCCGAATGTTAATAATTTTGTGTGTGTGTGTGTTTTATATTAAGTGAAGGATGAAGTATTTTTCTCTGGCTTTTATTTTTGTTTTGTTTTGTTTTTTTCTTTTGTCTCTGTATATAGTCAGGAGAGTATAAGCAAGAATATGAGAAGTCCCTTATTTTACCATCTACAACAAAAGTAGCAACAAATAAAATAGCAACAACATTCCTTCTCCCCTCGTGAAAGAACAAGAGAACTCGGAGTGAGAGCATAAAAGGAAGCATTCAATAACCTGTAAATGAGGTAACTCTGAAAACTCTTTTTCAGACATGGTTTGATTCCTGGTAGTCTAGGATTAGTTAGTATTACTTATTTTGTGAGGCTCTTCTTTCTAAATTATCTGCCCTTAGCTGTGAGATTTGCATTCTAATTAAAATCAGAGGATGATACTCTTGCTTATATTAAATAGTCCCTTGAACAATAAGGAGTCCCAGTGAAACAAAACACCAACCCATATTGAGTTATAACACTACAATCCACCAAATCCCCTGCAGCCCTTTTTTATCTTAAATACAAATCTATAGAATAAAATAAAAATATGCGCAATGAAAACCATAATTAAATGTTGTACATTACACCCAGTTCATCAAGAAGTAAAATGTATAAGATGACATAAGTGGGAGAACAGACTCAATTTTCTAAAAGTGTAACCTATAACAAATACAGCAGGAAAATATCAACTAACAAGAATTAGTGATGAGGGATCCTGTCCTGAGGGTACCAAGCAATCTCAAATTTTATTTAAGTCCACGGGAGCCCTAGGTGCTTGAACCTCTATGAAGCATGCCCTAGATGACAAGCTAAGAATTTCATCTCTTGAGAAACATGAAACAATGAATATTATCCTTACAGAAATGACAGTGACACTGGGAGGTTTTTCACATTAGAGCTGACTGAACATTTTATTTGCTGAAAATTATTCTGCATATGTTACCTTTGCTCCTCTTTGTACACTGCCCACAAGGAGATAGTAACATTGTAAAATTCTCTGAAGTACTTCTTATTTAAAATTAGTCACAGAGTTCTTCAGTGAATTCTCTCTTCAAAATCTGCTTTTGGTGAATATTTGAGCTTGCATTCACTTTTTCATGAGTTATTCATACTAATAAAGGTTGAGCACTCAAGTGTTCCTGAAAAGCAAACGTGAAAGCATTGCAAGCAAGCTCTAATTGAAATCCACTTTCCACTTTGAGCAAATACTCGTAGAACATTTTTCCTACTATTCACTTTGTTTTAGTTGACATTATGGGCTAAAATCTCACTGATGTGCACTAAAGAGAAACGTCACAGCAGAACCCTCTTCAATAATGCAGGTGCAATATTCCTGGAACAGGCAAATCTCTTGAACAGTCATAGCATGATTTAACCTGCTTTGTCCTTTTACTTTGTTCAGAGGGCAGCCTTAAAGTCGGCTGTTCAATGGCTAAGTGAACTCTTCTTAGTGTTTCAATCACACATCAAATAAAAGAGCCTGTGCTATACCTAGCTCTAAGCTTCCCTTCAGAGCTTCTTTCATAATTACTAGTGATCAGCTTTTTGCTGGTATAAGATAGGCTTCTTCAGATTATATATTTATTGCTGTCATGAGAGGTCACCATACAAGCAGTCACCAGTGGTGTAAATTCTTTTATATTTATACTGTAGATAAGATACATAGATATATAGAGTGAGAGAGTAAGCTATTGCCCTTGAAACATCTAGCTCTTTGGAAACAGGCAAAAGTGATTAGTCTGGATCCACCCAAACCATCCTTTAGACATTCACCACAGACACGTTTCAGTGCATTTTGATCTTCATCCTCTCTAAGAACCTGTGAGGTCCATAGAGCAGCAGGAGTCTCCAGGAAGGCAGTTTTGATCTTGAGTGGTCAGAACTACTTTCTGGACATAACCATCCTTCTCCATCAAGGAGAAGGAGGTCCTACGGTGGCAAAATGACAAATGGAAGCACCTCAGAAAAGTGTGTTGGGGGAGACAGATCCAGATACTGTTGTCTCCACTGTCAGAGTTGTAAGAATTTGCACAGTTCTGCTATCAAACTCTCTTGTAAAATCATCATCTTTATTGTACCCTCCCTGAGATGTAGAAATCACTCTTTCATGCCAGCAATTCTTTGCTATGATTGACTTTAAAGCTCATCTCCTCTTATTTACTTACTTATTATAGACTATTAAACAAAGCACTGAAAGAGATAGTAGGTGTTGGAGCTCCTACAGTGCCCTCAGAGGAAGAAAACTTCAAAAAAGTGTGTTATAAGTTGTGCTTATATCTCTCAGTGAGAAAGCTGCATTGCTACTGTCACAAAGCCTATTCATAAAACCAGGCTTATCAGGTTTGTCCTGCAACCTGGTGAACATTATCTTTTCATTACTTCATGCATGGGCCTTCTGGGTCACTTCTCAGACAGTTAGATTAGTGTCCTTACATTTCTAGATTTGTATTACATAAAAAATCAAGCCACTGGTAGTATGAAACAAAAAGTAATTTTG